>JAECUM010001636.1:5000-122245 GCA_016617855.1 Megalonaias nervosa | reverse complement strand
TCCTGTTATCTGTTTTCCATAATCTGAAACATAGTCCTTTATCCTTTTCTTTTTCCATTGTTTTCGAAACTTTTTAATCCATTTTTGATTCTCATTTATCCTCTTCTTTTCACCCCCACGACATTCTCTTTACCAAGCAGTGGCAATCAATCACGGCATTCCTTTCTACTAAGTAGTGGCAATCCATCTTCTCGGCATTCCTTTCTCCTAAGTAATGGCAATCCCTCATGGCATTCACTTCCAATTATTTTAATATCAGAGTTTTTACTTGTGTTACTTGTAACAGGAACAACAATGCTATTCCAGTTTATAAATCGTGTGTGTGTGTGTGTGTGTGTGTGTGTGTGTGTGTTACTGTCTCACTTAAATTTAATATGCAGTGTTGGTGCTCTCATATGCCACAAGTGTGTGGCCTGTGAGGTTTGTTATAAATAAAGATTTGTTTTGATCTATATTTCAGGTTTCAATTTATTCATTCGCATTCATTCTACAAAGAATAACTTCAACACGTGAACTGTGTCAGGGAGTTTTTAGAAGTCCGCGAGCGCATGGGAAGTAACTCTTACAAGAAGGTATTTTGCTGAATTAAACCACTATCTCCCTTGTAAAGTGCTTGTGCTAGCGCTTGTTCACACTTTTTTGTATTAGATGTAGATGTAAATATAGGAATTAGTAAGCTTTATTGTCTATTTATTTGTCCACCATCATTTTCATATTTTTTGTAGATCTTCATAACTTATTAAGAGGGATACCTTTTCGGCCAATCAGGTTACTTGTTTTTCTTAAGTCCTTTCCTGTCATACGGGTTTGCAGGCGGTTTGTTCGTTTCGAAGAGCAACAAACAATTCTGATATGGTAAGAAGAGTTTTTTCTTGATTGCTAATAAGACGAGAACCTGTAACTTCGAATACCTTAACACAACATAATGTAGATAATTATCTGCACAAGAATGTTGTGCGTAACCTTTTTTATTTAACCTCATAAACCTGTAATTAGGTCTTTTCTGCGAGTTCGATTCGAATTGGAAAACATGATTGAGCTTGCTTATAGAATTTCACTCACGAATTACTTTCTAAAGTTGACACTTTAAGTCTTTTAAGATTATTTTTATAACTGATATATGAAAAACTGTCTTTGGAATTTATTCGATCAGAGCTCAGCGCTTGTTAACTTAAATATTGCCTCGCTTTATCAACCATAGAAAGTCACCCTATTTTCGATGATCTTGTAATTCTTTTCTTACCCGTGCTACAGAGAAATCTACCTGTTCTGCTAACCTTACTCTTCCCATCTCAGTCCAGTTATCACGGGCCTGTCGTCTCAATCATGGTGTCCACGCGCCAGGAACTACTTTTAAAAAGAAACCCTTGATGTCTTCTGCCGTGCCTGACGGAGTTGTTATATAATCCAACAACAGATATATAACCAAAACGAAATTTACTCAAAAGCAACTTAAGTTCTCTCCAGTTTTGATGACACCATACAGAACATTTTCACACACACATACACACAGATAGAACTCCAGACACATAGGCAGCCAATACACATTATTGGCCACACAAAACAAACTCTCAAGTGCTACTGCACTGGTGGCACAAACCAGAAATATATTATGTCAAACTGTTTTCTTCTAACTTTGTCAAACACCCATAAATTCTCCAGCTGAAACAAATATAATAATGTGATTGCAACTGAAAACTCCTGCACATAACCAACCAGACTGTTCAATCATCAGTCCACATTCTAGTACATAAAAAGATTCCATGTAAGATATATTGTACTAGTGATGGCAACACTTGCCATATTTCCAGGGCAGAAAATATAAATTTCTAAGAAAGTCGTTAATTAGAAATTTCCTGATGTCACTACACACTTTGTTAGAACTGTAGCCAGTAGGCATATTGTACTACACAATTGATTAAATGTGATAATGCAGTAATAATATCAAAATGATTTTATGTTTCTATTTTCTCATGCATAGAACTTGTGTACTTAGGATGAACAGACCACCACATTGCCCTCATTCACATATTAGTTTTAATGTGCAGTATAACAAAAGCATGTGACTTGAGACACTCGTTGCACAATACTTCCAACACATAACAATTATAACTTTTTTCTTGATTTCTTTTCCTTTTTGAAGAGTGGCATATATAGCTAGATTCCACTTAGAAAATTATTCAGATTTTCATAAAAGAGTATAAAAACTGAAGATCTATATACAGAGTGAGAAGCAATAGTAGTACCTGATGCATAGCTGCCAACCCTCACAAGTTTGGCGTGAATTTCATGACTTTCTACAGCAATTATCTGATTCACGCTGCATGCAAAAAAAAATCATGAATTCCCCAATTCTCAGTTATTTTAAATTTTCCTGTTAAGTGATATCGGCAGTTGCCTAAATGGTTCGGTATTGCTAGTCACGATATTAGTAGAATTATAGCTTATTCATACATTTGGCCCAGTAGCACGCATTTTAGCCTATTTATATATATAAGAGTAGTTTTACAAATGCTTTTGAAAGAAACCGGGGCCTGACCAGAATTTTTCTCTGCTTATGCGCCTGCAACACTGATTTGAATTACCATTTGGCATTGCATCTTGAAAATGTCTTCACCACCAAGAAAAATGAAATGTATTGCACTAAAAGTGACGTTTAGTTTGGAATATATCAAAACTTGGCCGTGCATTCAGCCATCAAATACCAATATACATCATGCTTTTTGCACACAGTGTGCCACATATTTTAGCATTGAGCATGGTGGCAGGGTAGATCAACAAGTAGGTCTCAGCTTTTTTTTTTTCTGACCGCTATCAGGGAAAAAAAGTGGAGACCTACTTGTTGGTCTAGGTGGCAGGGACGATATGAGGAAGCACATTGGTAGCAAAAAGCACATAGAGGCTGGGAAACTACATGAAGAGAGCTTTTTCAAGTGTTGGAATTTTTTAGACTGAAAGATTAGCATGTAGCGTAATTTGCTGAGTTCACAGTTTTCTGTGCATGCACCAATACCACTAATCGTTCACCGTTCGCTGTTTCATCTTCTGGATTAATACCATATTGTAATTAAGCTGCATTGCAGTTAAAATGTTTTCACCTCCAAGGAAAAAGATTTGTATTCCACAAAAAGTGAAGTATAGATTGGAGTACACCAAAATTTGGCTTAGCATTCAGCCATCAAACATCGCTGTACATTATGCTTTTCACACAGTAGTGCAGGGGTCACGCTACGAGGCGAAGTGGGCGACTAAGTCGCCTGAAATATGTAAACTTCGCCTTCTTCTATTAGGAAAGCGAAAATGACTTCGCCCTGTGATTTTTTTTAGAGGTACATTTTTGAGATGCCCCCTCGCCTTATTCATGTATTGTGTTGTAGCGAAAGGTATTCTTCAAGCCATCAGTAGCTAGGCCTTGTTTTGATATCAATTATGCTGACAAACAAATTCTTGCACATTCACATGCATGTTTTTTGATAGCTGATTGACCATTAACCATTTCCCGAGTATGTATATAGCAGTTTGTGTTTTAAGAATAAAATCGGTGATCTGTATATTTTAATTACCTCTTGTACACTATTTCATCATAAAATTTGTTTGAAACTGTAAGTGTACCAGTAACCGGGAAGAAATGGCGGACATCGCTATGTCTGGGAAGTACCAGTTTATTAGACTGTTTTCGTAAATCAGCAAGCAAATATATACAGAAAAATATACAATTCATAGAAAGCAAAGCCTAGGTATGATGTTATTTAAGATTTAACTTTAAAATGCAATTATATAGGTCAGAAACGTATGAGACAATGCTATGTTGTGGAATTAGCGAGAAGTGTTGTAAGGTCAAAGTTGTTTTCTGACTTGACTCGTATTTGTGAAAATACGGACAAAAGCTGCGAAGCAGATGCTATTTAATCAATGCCTAAAATTAATATAAGTATGTAGACATATAAATAAACCATAAATTTGCAATCCTATGATGGACTGTTGTAGTTAAGCTATATAAATTGAGTGATTACATTACGAAAACCCCTCCTTCTAAAAATAGATGCACTAACGTCTGTGTTGATTCAGTTGGAAAGAAGGCTTTAGTTCATATATGAACTATAAATGAGCCATGTCTGTAATTTTATGCATTTTAGTGTGTTATGTATGAATAGTTACGGTAATGTTTTATCCGCAACAAAGAAATGAGGACACTTGTGCATTTGCCCTCATGTACATGGTACAGGGGTTGTGTCAGATGCGTTTAGAAATCTTTGACAGTGCCATTATTGTGAACTTTTAAAAAGTATATAAAAAAAAGTAATACAAAAATATATTTAAAAAAATTGATTAAGGGTAGTTAATTAAGCATTTTTACCAACATGTAATTACAATAATGTAATCTAGTTACTCAGTTAAATTTTGTTACAGTGCAGTTTCTGTTATTCTCTTTTAGAGTCATATGGCCAAAATAACTAAGAAAATTTTCTACTGGGAAATAAAGTATTGCTTAAATCCAATGTTAAATGCAAATATGAATACTGGGAAATAGAGGGCATAATTTAAATAAGAGAACACACATTACATATATATATATATATATATATATATATATATATATATATATATAGATTGCATTTCTTGCTTTGCGTCCACTTCTCCCTGTTGAGCTCTCACTTCTCCCTGTTCTGTCCAGAAGGAGAAGTCACTTCTCCCTAAAATTAAAGTCTAGCTTGACCCCTGTAGTGTGCTGCAAATTTTACAGTTGGGAATGTGCACAAGGGCTGGTATTGTTGCTTACAATTTACCTGTCATACATGTACCCTGTAGTAATATAATATAGTACATGTATGACAGATAAATTGTAAGCAACAATACGATCCCCTGTGGGCATGTGGCAGAACAATGTGAAAAAGCACACTGCTATAGCACCCCCAAACAGATTTCAGTTTTGGAGTATTTTAAGCCACCTACTCAAGTCTTGCATGCTACCAATGCTGAAGCATTGTTTGTGAGCTTTCTTGTTGAACATAACCTGTCTTTCTCAGTTGGAGATCAGCAACAGTGACAGTGAAAGATTATTTCCTGTTGTGAGGAAAAATAAGACAAACTTTAGTGCCTCCTTAGGTGCTGAAAATTTTCAACAATTTTAGTCACCAGGATTAACCAGCAGGCAAGAAGCCTGAACTGTCCTGAAAACAAATTTACCATAGTCTGATTGAGGAAGTTCAAGACTGCCACAGCATCAGATTGTGACAAATAGCGTGAAGTTTGTGTATATCAGTAAATTTGGCTGCAAATAAAGTAGTACATGTAATCAGTGTAAATAATATATTTTAGTTTTATTTTGGGATTTTCATATAATGCAGTACTGACCATTGAAGTAGATGGAATTAGAGTCGTGATTTAATTTTTCACTAATTGCATTCAAAATTTACTAATTTTTATCCCACTTTTCACTAATTGCGAGTCTGGAGGGTTGGCAGCTCTGCTGATGAATTGTGTTTTAAATCTGCTGACTAAACTGCAAGGGTACAGAGATATTTTAATTTAGTTAGAAAAAATTTGGTGAGAAAAATAATTGGTTGGTGTTTGTACCAAGACAAAGAAATCCCAGTCGCAGGGTTACTTTATATGTCTCCCCACTCAGCATAGTCTCATGTGGAGACAAATAATATAACACTTTGACTGTGATTTCCTTGTCTCAGTCCAAACCCCAGCATAGATTCTACATGTCCTACATCGACCCTGAGAGTTAAGATGCTGGGATGATGTCTCACTGCCCCAAAACTCTGGCCTGTAGCTCTGCAGGAACTGTCAGGAGGCTAGTTTTCAGGAACATCTTGTAGGTAGCCCATTTTGACACTGTTGCACAACTTAGAGTCTGACTGGTATCCAAAACTATGTGCAACTTTGTCTGCTGGATGCATTCATGATTAGAGTATAAACCACAAAAGTACAAACCACTGTTTTTCTCAAAATCACAGAGTCTTTAGATTCCCAATCCTTCAAAATATCATGTCAGGTTGATGCGACTGGTTCCCTAATGTTCCATAATTGTATGTACGGTTTAAAACATTGGTAAGGAAGGTGTAATAATGGAAGTTCATTAATAAAAAGTTTATTACCAACACAAAAAGAATCAGTTTACTGAAATTCTCAAGTTCTCTCTGAACAACTGAGAAACAAAATTTTCATATTTTAAGAAGTGGTGCAGGTTTTAACTTTGTCATGAAATTTCTGTTTTAAATATTTACTAAAAACAGACAATGTAGGCAGTTGACACTTAACAGTTATATTATATTTTTGTCCATGCATTCATAACTATACTTGGCCTATGTTTTGATTTATAGATTCTTTTTTAAATGTAACTCCAGTGCATTAATAATTAAATACAATATCAAACTTGTTGCATATTTGTTACTTCACTTTGAGTTCTAGTTTACAGTAATAAAGAAGTCAACAGGACTTTTAGTCACATTCTTGAAATATATTTTCTAAATCTTCTTTTTATGTCTGTTAGGAAAGCTCTGGCTGCATGATTTTGAGTCAGATAACCAAGCTATATGAGAACTGACCGGATCACATTCTTAGGAATTTTTGTCCTTAGAATCCCATCAAAAGTCTGAACAGTATCTGAATAGTACTCGGCAAAAAAATGTGTTTTCAGTCAGCCGACCATCCCAGTTTTGCCTGATCGTAGCCCTTTTTTTTTTTGCATGGTAACAAACAAATTTGCCAAAATTTATTTGTGCATTTTTGCCCAATGCTTGAAGTGGTTATTACATGATATACATATACTAATCAATATTATATATATAATGTTTATTTAAAACAAATACCTACCTACCCTAATTTTAAAACCAGTGCAATAGGAACCACGCATATTTTTTGGACCGTATTAAAAGGGGGGGATTTCCAGTCCGTTTTACCTTTTTTCAGAGTGTGTTAATCTCCATATGGGTCAGATTGAAGGTAGATTATTTGGTTTTTGTGTTGTAATGAGTGACATGAAATGTAGAGGCCAAAAAGATATGAAAATCTGCTTGGCGTATTTTGGAGAAAAACAAATTTATCAGGTTCACTTTAAACCTAAAGTAATTAACTTTTCTTACATTTTTCATTTATGTCACTTTACAAGGTTGAAGCATTAAAAAACTATTTTCAGCTTAGGTCATTATGCATTATTTCTCCAAAGTTTAGAATTTTATATCTACATACATACATACATATATACATACATACATAGCAAGGTGTTACTAGGATTTTAAAACTAGGAGTCCAGGACTACTGTTATAGTAAAGATAGGAATCCTACCAGCAAAAGTTACAGTCCCCATATGCATGAAGTGGCTAAAATGCCCAGATGAGAAGAATTGTTCCATCAGAACTCTCAGTTCGAGCAACTTGCACTTTAGTGCTCTTCTGAACCTCATTATTGTCTTTGTCAGTTTGCTGTTTAACACCAAAATACATGTACTTTTTTATCCAGATTTGCAAATGGCATTTTGTCTAAGTGTTGCCATTTCTTGATTGCAGGGTTAAATTCGTTACTTATTCAGCTACTGTAGGAAACGAACACAATAATGAAAGCTAAAGTTGCTTCATTTGATGTATTGTACTCTTGTAATGACCATATGTACATCTCTGGGTCTTTCTGCCTCTGAATTCAGTCATTGTAAATATCTGCACATTTTCCCACGGATCAGAGCTGGTCAAAGTCTTTGAAATTGCCACCCAGCTATTGCAGCGTGTTCTTTTGATGTGCTTTTATAATGACAACATGTCAATCTGGGAGCCTTTCAGCTATTGAATTCTGTTGTTGTAAATATCAGCACAGCTAAATGAGTAATTGATCAACATATTTTCCCACTCACCATGTGATTAAAGCAGAACAGGCTAGCCTTTGAATTTGCCACCCAGCCATTGCTTGTGTATGGAGGACTCCTGAGTAAGTGATTTTCTGTGTCCCGGATAAAAAAAAATTTGAATTGAGCGTGATTAATCATTTCCAAGACCTCATTTTGTGTGTGTGTGTGTGTGTGTGTGTGTGTGTGTGTGTGTGTGTGTGTGTGTGTGTGTGTGTGTGTGTGTGTGTGTGTGTGTGTGTGTGTGTTTGTTTGTTTGTTTTACTAGAATTCCAAAATACACTCAAAAACTGAAATGCACATATTTTGTACCATAATACTCATGAAGATAAATGTATTACGATTTGCATGTGTTTGAATAATAATAAAGAAGCAAAATAAATTTGATTTTAGTGATTTTTGTAGGAATTATTACATGTTTCTATTGATAGCTCCATTTGTGTAAAAAGTCACTCAGTACACTGTACTTGCTAGGACAAATTTTACCTTGTTTTGTATGTCTGTTACATGTTAATTTACTTTAAAACACATAAGTATATGATATTTCCACCGAAAATATGTTAAGTACACATTCTGGATTCACAGTCTCACTCTTATATTTTAAGTTCTGACCAGTTGTCAATTTATCATGCTTGTCCAGTTGAGTAAACTCAAGTACAACTGAGTGATGTCATTACATGGATTGCATCAAAAATTGGTAAAGAGTAAATAATTTGTATCAAAATTACTTGAATCAAAGTTTATTTTTCTTCTACTTATTATTATTAAAACAAATCATAATATCAGGTTTTACACTAGTATATACACCCATTAGATGTAAATAATTATGTATTTTGGTTTCAGAGTGTATTTTGGTGTTTCTATTAACCTTCTGTGTAAAAAAAAAATATATATATATATATATATATATATATATATATATATATATATATATATATATATATATATATCAGTGATATTTAGGGTTTTTTGGGATCATCATCATCATTTTTCTTCTCACAGGCAGCCAATTACAAAAAGACAACCCTGGCTGGCGGAAGCCGAAAGAAAACTGGACCAAAGCCAGAGCTCACAGAAGAACAGAAACAGGAAATCAGAGAGGCTTTTGATCTTTTTGATGCTGATGGGTCAGGCACCATTGATGCCAAGGAATTGAAGGTTACTGTTGCTAGCAGATAGCTAGACCAAGTTTCCTTTGACCTTTCCACCATGTGTTCGATATTCAGACAGTTATGTTGGGGTGGGACACTTTTGATCTCTTTGATGCTAATAGGTCAGATACTTTCATTGCCAATGAACTGAAGGTGACTGTCTTCTGTGGATTAGCAAATCACTAGTCTGAGTCTTCTCAGATCTTTCCCAACCAGTGTTAGTTATTTAGACAGCTATATTTGGATGGGAGGTCAGAGCACATCACTATCCAGTGATCTCCCTTTAATGTTTTATAGCATTGCTTTAAGCATTCATTAGCATCATAAATTTTTTTAAAAACTGAGCATATCATCATAAAGGTGAAAAAAAATTAATATGGATGATATATTAAAATAGAACTACATATATTTACGTAATATTCTTTATTTCTCTAAGTTATAACATAATTTAATGTTAAACTCATTTGTCTTTAAATTTAAATAAACAAATCCTTTGTTTCTTCACTTCCCCCTATATTTTTATTTCCAAATTTCCAGAGTAAAATTAAAGTTATTTTGGCAAAGTCCTTCTGTACTAATTGTCACAAGGTAATTCAGCACTCTCTGTATTAACTTGTACCTAACCAAACTCACGATCATCACAAAAAAATGACCTTACACACTCTGGAAAAAAAATGGAAGTTAAAATTTATTCATGGATGTGCATCAAAGATGCATCACTACAGACAGTGATGTTTTTCAGATAATTAAAGCATACCATATTATTCCTTTCCATTAAAAACAGTATATTATTGTGTTTGTCAGTTTTAACTTCTTCATTGAGTCAGTATCAGAGATCTAAAATATTGTTCCAAAAAGGCAAATTCTTGCAGTTCCTGTCTAAAATATGTGGTCCCTAATGAGCCCCAAAAGCTGCATTAATTGTGCCACTCCACCTTCACAGCATTGGACTTTTGTACTTTCCAGAAAGTGGTCAGTCAAGATGTGGACATTGCTTTAAAAAAACTAAAGACCTTAACATCGCTATATAAAATATCAGATTATACATTTCATTTGCTTACTAATTGTTTATTGTTGGAAAATATCTCCAATATACATGAAGTAGTTGTTTGAAAACAGGTAAAATTGGGGTATAAAAATTGCTTCTTTTCTTACTTGAATAGAGGAAAAAAGAAATAAGAAATTAATAGGGCAGCACCCACTTCAGGTCTGTGATCAAACTATTTTACTATGTAAATGTGCAGCTTGTGGATAAAATGCAACTTTTATTCCTTGTCACATTTTCCAGATAGTAATACGAACAACAAGAATCATAACTACAATGTCTGCTACTGCTATAAAAATAAAAATATTTAGACTTGAATAGTTGCCCAAGGAATACACCCACCCACCCCCATCTTACCTGTTGATAATTAAGTAGATCTGAACCCAAATTTAGCAATATAGAAAATTGAGTGCTGTGTAATTTTATATATTTTTTAAAGTGGTTGAAAATTTATATAATATAAACTACCAGCAGACTCCATTATCACAGACCTATCACATGACTGGCACTGCATGAGTGCATTGTTGAAGTCCACAACGAAGGTCATTCACCAGCAGTCTAGCAAGCTATGTACAAAAAATAAAGGCTACATGAGTGAGTAATTATCCTGGATTATCTTATTTAAATACCAGTGAAGAGGTAAGAATGAGTTTTGTTTGAGTAGTAGTGCTCTGAATTATGTGACAGGATGTTTATTTAACAGATGAATTTTATAAGAATAGCTGGAAACATGAAAACATAGGAGGCTGAAATGAAAGTATAATAGGACCACTTTGGCAAAAGGCCCAGGAGAGAACACTGATATCAAAAGCATAAAACCCCCCAAACAAGTAGTAGAAGATAGGGTAGTCGCTTGACACAGGGACTAGCATAACTGACATCCTCTCAGACCCTGCTTGCATGAAATTAGGTTCTCATAACAATTTAAATGCATTTTATCTGTTCATTAAGCTGACACATGAGCCAGAATTATATTGTTTGCAAACTGAAACCAGTATTAGGCCATTTCTTCATCATGTGTTCCAAAATCTCACATGAGGTCAATCACATGATATAAGGAATCTCTGTAGAGAATGAACTGATGATAATTTGATTGTGTTGGATGTCAAAGGTCATGAGATTTCATGATCATGTGATAAGAAGTGCTGTATCGCAGAGTGGAATCTGTAAGTTCTGGATAAAGGTTGCATGTTACTTTTAGCTCTACTGGACATTGTCTGTTGAACGGGATCCATTAGTACAAATTTTGTTATCATAACTCTTCCTAAACTACTTGGAGGATTGCCATGATACTATACACACATATTAATCCCAAGGTATAGTTGAAAATGATGCAGCCCAAAAGTCCAATATGACTGCCACTGCAACCATCTTGAAAAACCTTTTATTGCTAAATGGATGGTCATATTAACATGGGGTTTTCACTAAAAGACCTCTTATCATGCCAGGTTGGTGCTTGGTGAAAAAGTTGATGCTTTATGAAAAAGTTGATGTTCTTACATCCAATATGGCCACCATTGCAGTCATATTGAAAATTTTGTTATCATTACTCCCGTTGAAAGGAAAGTCCTCCTGATGTGGTTTTCACATATAGACTTCTTACAATGTCTAATTGTTCCATAATGAAAATGGTACTACCTGGACATCCAATATGGCCACCACAGTGACCATCTTGTAAATCTTGTTATTGCTACTCCATCTGAATGGATAATCATATCAACATGGGGATCTGAATGGATAATCATATCAACATGGGGATCTGAATGGATAATCATATCAACATGGGGATCTGAATGGATAATCATATCAACATGGGGTTTTCACAGATTTATGATGTTTACTTGGTCCTAAGTTAAAATGTTGCATTCTTACATCCAAAATGGCTACCACAGCAGTCATCTTTAAAATATTGTTATTGCTATTTATCCTTAATGTAAATTCAGATAAGCATGGGGTTTTCACCAAAAGACTTCTTACTGTGTTTAGCTGACCTTAGATAAAAATCTTGTTTATCTGATTTGAGTATGAAAAACACATCTTGAAAATGTTATCTCTGCTCCTCCTAGATGGAAAGTGATGTCAACACTGGGTTTTCAACATAAGACTTCTTATGATGTCATAGCTGCTATTAGATCAAAATCATGCCAATCTGACATAAAGTATGGCCACCATGGTAACCATCTTGAAAATCTAGTTACTGCTACTCCTTCTGATTGGAAAGACATATCAACATGAGGTTTTTTTTTCACCAGAAGATTAATTATGATATCTAGGTCATCCTGAATGAAAATTGTGCTGATCTGACATCAAATAGGGCTGCCACAGCAAACCTCTTGAAAATCTAGTCACTAACTCTGATTGGATGGTCATATCAAGATGTGGTTGTCACCAAAAGGATTGTCTTGAATAAAAATGTTGACAATCTTTCTTCCAGTATGGCTGCCTCAGTGACTAATCACAGAGGAATATCAGAGATGGTTTCAACACTCAGAAGCTAAAAAGAAAAAAAACTCTTATCTTGAATTTCCGAAAATTCATTTTGGGTGGTAGTGTACCAGTCCTTTCAAGGGATTCATGTTTTATTATGTCTGATAAATGGTTTGGTTCAATAGAACAACAGAACTTAACAAAAATTATTGTGGCTAGAAGGCCATTTAAGGTTTTACAGATTGTATCCATCCACAATCTAATAAAACTGCTGATACTAAAAACTGAAACATCTTTAAATGACTTCTCAAAGACTACTATGCAGAAGTTGACCAAATTTGTCATGAAGCAAATTACGTTGACGACCTTAAATTGTGAATTACTTGAACAAGTTTGCATTATTAAATCAGGATTGGAAAATCCTAAAATTTACTTCTTGGTTGGAATCGGGAGGATCATGAACTGCACCAAATCCAATTGTTCTTTCTTTCATATTTTATACAACGCTCTGGACAAACAATGCAACTGGATGCTTGTCAAACAAAGTTTTGACCCATTCCAGACTGCTTGATAAGGAATTTTCCTAACTCATAAGTGTTGCTGATCAACTTTATTAGGACTGTGCCATTTAAAATTCATCAGAGAGGCATTTAAATACATGCATCATCGGACTTCATCATCCCCTGTCGAGTCAAAGAAAACGAGACATTATGAAGTGAAAAATAATGCTCTCTTTTCCAGTACAGCTCTTTATTTATTAGTGCATCTTAATTGACTTAGAACAAGGGAATAATGGCGCAAGCAAATGTAACAGAAGTGTATTTCCAAGTGTCCATCAGTCAGTGTATGATTCAGAATCTGCATGTCTATATTAGACATATAGTAGTTGCTTGATTCCTCAGAAATATATTAAAACTGTCTTGTAAGACCATTACAATGAATGACCATCTGTCTTGAGAGACCATATTTTCAGTACACTGATTAATCAATTATATAGTGTTCAGCCTGTTGTGAGAGACCATCTGCCCTAACAGATCACATCAGTGGTAGTCTTTCAGTACAGGTTACTGTGATAGAGATAATGCTGAAGGATTACTAAATGGTTTCTATATAGAATTTTACAGTTGACTGCCATGCAACATGCTTAGGTAACCTTGACGAGTTTTATCACCAGATTGGGAGTGTGTGCCTTGCCAGAAAATGAACAAGTAAAGCAAACATGCAGGACTAGTGCCTTCACTAAGGAACATTTGTGTTTATTGTTTGAAATATTTTGGTTATGCTGTGACTCTTGCCATTCAAATTTAGACTTTACTGACATACTCTGGATTCTGCAGATATTTATACCAAGGGAAATCAGAATTTATATTCCTTATAGTGAATATTTTTCTGCTGGGGGGCAAATGCCCATAATGTTTAGGTTGGTTGGAATAACAAAACAACAACATTCCATACTCCATTTTACTGTGGTCCCATACTCTGTCTCACTGTAATGCTCATAAGCATACCACAGTTCCTGTTTTGACATAGATATATGGCCATATATCCTTACTCTTTGATATTATGGTCCCATACTCAGTCTCACTGTAAAGCTCATTAGTTTAAGAGTTATTTATGGTCATGTGCCCATTTAAATTGCCTAAATGTACTTATGTCCCTGAAATTGAATTTCACTGTTTTTGTTTGGGGTTTTTTGTTGGGGGTTTCTCTGCTGATAGAAATAATTTTCTCAGTTCTTGCACATCATTAAAGTAATTTTTATGGTTTTTTTGTGGAATTGTATCGCATAATGACAGCCATGCATTTAAAATTCCACAGCATAAGATGGCTTCACTTTTATGTGGTTCACTTCAGTGGCTCCCAAGAAGCCTCACATAATTCAGTGCCACATTAGAAATTAACAATAGAATCCCTGAAATCACAGCATGTACAAACAGCATAGACTCTGGTTGAACAAACAAAAAAATTACATTACCAGAATTTACATTTTATTGTAGGTGGCCATGAGGGCACTTGGGTTTGAGCCAAAGAAAGAAGAAATCAAGAAAATGATATCTGAAATCGATAAGGAAGGATCTGGTATGTATTGATATGTCAAGCAGATTTGTACAAAGTTGACATTGCAATTAATTTTACATCCACACTATATCTCCTGTCATGTCCATCTGTTGTTTGTGTGCCCTTCTATCAGTCTACTTTTCGGTAACCGAAACACCTTCTCTACCAGAAAGCTCAGTTGATAGAGCATTGGACTTGTAAACCAAGGGTTGTGGGTTCAGTACCTGACTAGGTCAGCCCAGGTTGGCTGCTTTGGCATGTTCTTGTTAAAGGTACCCTACTCAGCTAACATTTCCTCAGCATGATATAACCCCCCAAAATATTAAAGTGCCATTAAAAATCAAGCATCTAATCATCTACAGGAGTTGAGAGATTTATAGGTTACTGCATTTGTATGGGAAAATATGAATGAGTTTTTCGACCTTGGGAGTGCAGTCTATCCATCCGACAAAACGAGTTCATATTTTCCCATACAAATGCAGTAACCTTTTTATTGTTTAATTGTTATTTTTATTGTTTAATTGTTATTTTGGCATATTTCACAAAGTTTAGTAGATAACAAAGATTTCAGTTCCACAATGTACCAAGGAAGATGGGGGGGTGCGTAGGGGAAGAGATAACAGATGATAATTTGGACCTGATTTCACAAAATTTCACGTAATTTTCCTTAAAATGTTACAGCATCTTGCTTGTTACATTTCTGTCAACATTTTAACATTTGTCAGAAGCAGAAATAATATTTAAAAAATAAAGTATACACAAGGAGGGTTTTTTTCTTGTTTTTAAAAATTTTTTGAGAGAACTTCCTTTGTAGAAATCCTCAAGTTTTCCATTAGAAATAAAACAAGAATTGATTCAGGATACAGAAATAAATCATGAATGTATTTTTATCCTTGATACCTGCAGAATCTTCAGTGTGAAAATCATACTTTCAAACTGAGCAGTAAAAGAAATATGAAAGAATCTCAGTTTGAAGAATAAAATTGTTATGTCCGGTGAAACTGGGCCTGAATTCTATCTGTAGTGATCGTGAGAGGTGATCATATTTAGTACGTTGTTACACCAGGATGAATATTGGAATAAAAGATTTGTATCTGTGATGGAATCAGAGGGAGGGAAGTGACCCAGTATTAGTCAGAAGTTACATTTTATAGATATTGAAAACCATTTTCACACAATAACAGTATTGTACACATAATACGGCACTGATGTGGTACTCTTGTTGGTAAGATTTTGAGCCTTTTTTATTATTTTGATTAGACAATAAATGTTTAGTTCAAAGACAAAATGGTTACAGATCAACTTTACTGCTTGGAAATCTTATCACAATAATGAAGACAGTAAGCAAATGAAGACTGATGAATACAGAGAGGATATTCGTTTGCTCTGAGTGGGTGAAAATACTTAAGTTTTGTACCAACAAGATGAAATATATACAGTATTCACTTGGAGCAAGCAAATTTTCTTAGTATTTGATGTGCAGCATATTGGCTAGCAATATGTATAACAGACTGAAGTCGCAGATTTCTTACTGTGTCCTGCATGATAATAACGTTGGTGGTTTGCCATTTATATTCTGCTGTGTTTTGTGTACATTTGCACAGAAAATATAAGTAGTAAAATAATTATCCTTCCAAGTCACGTTTTTTAAAAAATATGAAATACATAAAAAGTATTTACACATTGTTGGATTTGAGCCATATTCGTCTGTTTGCAAGGTGGCCATATAGGCTACAAGAGTGCCTTTGAATAGTTCAGAATTTCATAGTCATAATGTTATCAGCATCTATTGACAGGTAGTAAAACAACATTTATCGGCTTTCACTTCAGAGAATTGTCATGAATATTTCTGCCAGAAAATCAAGTATTTCACTGCCTGGCATAAAAATAATGGAAATATTGTACCGTATCTACAAGTTCCATAATCTTTTTTTAGGAACAATTGATTTCAACGACTTTTTAACCATCATGACTCAAAAGATGAGTGAGAAGGACACAAAGGAAGAAATCTTGAAAGCATTCAGATTGTTTGATGATGATGAAACTGGCAAAATCTCATTCAGGAATTTAAAACGAGTAGCCAAAGAATTAGGAGAGAACTTAACAGATGAAGAATTACAGGTACAGGAAAAATTTGCTTGGTGAACACATGTATGTAAAAGATACCAGTCCAAAAACAGGAAAGGACTTACCAACCTCTCTTCTCTTCTGTCTCCACAGAAAACAACATTTTGTGGTTCCTAGGGTATCCTTCATAAATATGTTTCACTGTAGAGCAGTGGCTTGGAAACCTTCCAAGAAAATCTCACAACTGAAGGGGGGGGGCAAAATCCCCATTAAGCAACATTTTTTTTATTTGGAGGGGACCTTAGAATTAATGTTGGGGGTGGGGGGCATGATTTTTTGCAACACCACTGCTCTGGATGGTCTGCATCAGTTCCCACATGGAAATGTGCCACATGATAATTACCTCTTCTTCTGTGGGGTACTTTTTCATGCTACCATGGAAAGATATAGAGGATATTTTCTTTTCATGCATAAATACCAGATTTATTTCATTGTATGGTATAAAACATGTGATATTTGAACAAGTCACAAAAGCCAACAGCCAGAATATATCACTTTTTTAATCACAATATAAAATATATAGTATTTATGCTGAAAAGAAATTTTCATTTTGTTATATACCAGACTCACTCCTGAATCAAGCCTTATATGATTAAACCAACTCTTCAATACACTACCTCCACCCCCATTTGCATAAATTCACATCACTTTCATTGATTGATCATATAAATATCAGCAACTCAAGAGAGTGGCATGATTGGGATGACCTAATCTTTTTCAGTAAATAAATGCAGACCCTTTGCATCAAAAATTACACAGTTCAGTAAAAAAAATATTGAATGGGTTTCATATGCTGCATACATAACTTAAAATGTCTGTAAATTGCTTTTAGCAAATCTAGTCAAACCATTAGCTTAAAAATAAGAGTAAAGAAGATTGAGTTATGTTGTTACTTTTGAGTGCATTTATTTACTGTTGTTCATCTTGATGTGCATCATTTAACATAGAAATGTCAAAACTTTCTCATTGAGGTTTATGATGTAAATAATCATTTGTGAATTTTGGGGTAGGGATAAGTCGTAATTTTTCCAACGTAATTTTGATCGGAGCCCAGACCCATCATTTGGGGCAAGTTTGATTTAGTAGCAGTAAATGAGTCAGGTTTAAATTGTCAAAGTTGGGAATTCCGTGTGCTGTTGAAATTTTCAGTTTATGGATCTGATGCTTATTATCTGAAGGAGCCTCAAAAATCCATTTTGGTGTATGTCACAGAGTTATCAAGCATCTTGCTGAATTCTTTTTTTGGCAGATTCCTGAATTGATTTTCATTCTACTTTGTTGTCTTTTCCAGGAAATGATAGATGAGGCAGACAGAGATGGGGATGGAGAGATCAACCAAGATGAATTTTTAAGAATCATGAAAAAAACAAGCCTCTATTGAAATCACTTCTTCCATACTTTTCATTTCATTGAACTGCTCTAGAAATGGTCACATAGAAAAAAAGGAAAACTGAACATTTATGTCCTTGACTTTGTCATGTACACACAAAAAAAATGGAGGAGCACTCATGGGTGGACCACTTATGTCTAGTTGTTGTCTTTATTACAGTTATAAATTAGCACTCAAGTTTTGCGTAAATACACCAGTTGTAAACTTTTTTTCCATTTTTTTTTTTTTTTTTTACTGTTTATTTAAAAATAAATATTTTCCTTTTTCAGTTGTGTGGATCTTAGTATATGCCAACATTTTATTCAAAATTATTTATCTTACTATCGTATCAAATTGTTTTGGTTTTTTTATTCAAAAAGACTAATTTTATCTTCAGTCAAATTGCTTGTTAAGTTTTTTCAGAGATGCCTTGTTTTACTGTTCTAGTTGTGGAAAATAACAAGTAGAGAGACATTAAAAATATATAGTTGATGCATGGAACTCCTTCACAGCATGGAACTCCCTCATTGCCAGCTGGTAATGGTTATTAATTTGAAAGTTTTTAAATTTTACATATTTACATTTTTTTTTGTCATTACACGAGTACAAACTGTAACTGTGATTGTTGGAGAGGAGCACACATTGTCCCTTTTAATTTCAAAAAGCAAATAGGGACTGCTCTGAAATTAATGTTGAGAAATATGTTCTTCACACCTGCAGCATATTTATTGCTTGGTTGGAATATTGTTATTTTTTAAATATACAGATTTCTTGGGAGTGGGGTGAGAGGGGGTCAGGATTACTTTTTTTTTTACTGCAAAATATTAAACCATTTACAATATTACTACCTAATTAATTATGTATCAGGGGCACCCACAGAATTATTTTCAGGGGTGGGGGTGGGTGGCAAACATGTAGTGGTCAGCTATTAAGTTTTACCGCTATTGGCCAAAACAAGTTTAAAGGTGAATTGGGGGGGGGGGCAATTGCCTCCCCGTTGCCCCTGTGAGAAGGCACCTATGTTTATGTTTATTTTGGAATTATGTTACAGCAATAACATTTATTTATACATGTTTCCACTTTTTTGGGGCAAGATTATGCAGTGTGACTTCTTGATCTGAAAATCTTTCCTGGTTCAGACATTTTTGTGATTTGATTGCAGAGTTTTCATCCACAGATAATATATGCTTCAGTTTCACTTCATGCTTTTGAATCTCATTGCATTCCATGAAGTTTGTTGGATTCTTATATTTGAAATATATATTTTTTTCATTTATATTTTGGATGTCTTATATTCCTACCTTGATAACAACAGCATTAGGAAATCAAGAGAATTATTTTAAACAGCTTCAGTTTATATGAAGCCATATTAAATCTAAGGCCGACAGTTTCTATTTAGATCATTCTTACTGTTCAGATGCCTACAGTGATGTAATATTTCTTATGAAAATTATGAATATTTATCCAAGTCATTATTAAGAGCCATAACCAACTTTACACTGTACAGATGTACAAATACAATATGATTATCAATTAAGAAAATATACAGGTATTTAATGACTTCAGGACTGCTATTCTTGAAATTTTTTGAAGCAGTAAAATTGAACCAAAAGACCTGCAAAGTTGTATGATTTTCTTTTGGCATGCCTGTATAATTGACCCCCAAAGTCAAATGTTATACTCTAAATATGAATATATTTGACATGCAAAGTCAGATGTCCTTTATGTTTGCGTATATAATTGACCTACAAAGTCAAATGTATTACTTTAGATATGCCTATATTTGGCATGCAAAGTCAAATATCTTTTATGTATGCCTATATAATAGACCGGCAGAGTCAGATGTTATACTTAGATATGCCTATATTTGGCATGCAAAGTCAAATGTTGTCCTTTATGTATGCCTATATAATTGATTTAGTATGCTTGTAAGGAACCAAAGACAGTAAGTTCCTGAAACAGACAAGGTTCTAATTTCATTTTCATCAAAATTGTGGCACTTAAGAGCTTTCAGACTTGTAAGCTAAAGTTTTATGCTAAAAGCTTTCAGACTTGAAAGATAGAGTATTATGTCTAAAGTTTCAGTCTTGTATGCTAAAGTTTTATGCTTAAAGAGTTAGCTAAAGAATTATACTTAAAGAGTTTTCAGACTCGTAAGCTTAAGTTTTATGCTCAAACAGTTTTCAGACTTGTATGCTTCGGTTTTATTCTCAAAGAATTTCAAGAATATGGCATCTTAATTACAAATTCGCCTCATTTAACTGTCAGTTTTTCATAGATCTTGCCTTCAGATATTTTTAAAAAATAAATTCTTCAATACAAAATATGTGTGAAAACTTAATAATTTACACTTTGCATGAGGTCTGGTCGAAACACAATAATGTCAGTGTTCCTAGGTTTGTGAAACATTTTGATCAGTCCCTCTACATTTAAATTTATTCTAAAATATATTCTAGATTGCCTTTATTTCGCTGTACATTTTTGTAAAGTATTTAATGTATGTTCATAAGAAATAAGAAATTATTCACAAATTTAATTGGTGTCATTAATGCTCAGTGTTTGTGAAAGCAGAGTTTTAAGTAAATTAAGTTTCTCAGAGAATACTTTCCCAATCACATTGTGTTAGGAATATTGGCCTGCTACCTCACAAACCCAGCTCTTAGGAAAAAAAAAACTTTTTCTACGGCATGTAGACAAAGGGCAATAACCCTTGCCCATTATGTCCCCTTGCCACCTCCAGGTGCTGCTTGTTTTTAGCTGAGCTATATACTAATGAGGATGCTCACATGGCAGGGTGGTTGGGAGAGTTTTTAAGTAATGTGGTTGGGTAAGCAGATCCGAGTGAAGACCAATTGATGGAGAGATCATTCCATGTGAAGGACTTGACCTCTCCTCGGTAGAATGTCAGCCAAGACATTGAGTCTGCCAGGAATGTGCCTGATTTGTATGTTGATATGGAGATTGTCACATTAATAAAAAAAAATCTGCCAAATTGGAAAACACACGTCAAGTGATTTGGCACCCCAATTTTCAGGACTTGGGTCACCACCACAAAAAAGGGACAACATTGTGCTAGCAACATCATTTGTTTTGTGCTCACAAAAAGATGAATGAGTGGGATCAAGTCCACTGTGACATGGAAAAATCAGAAGAGTTGAAAGAACCCTTTTGCTGGAATCCAAGTCATGCTGGAAATGGACTTGAGTTTGATGATTCTGATCATGAGAACACAAGGAAGCCAGACCAGATTGAAGTTGGTGAATAACTCCCAACCCAGATGAGCACAATTCTGGGTAGATGGAATTTCCTCAACTGCAGCTTTAAAGCTGAATTCAGTCCATTCCATGGTTAGATCTGAATATAGCTGATTTGATGGAGCTTCATCACGCTCACTGTGTTGAGTCCCATACTGGGTCTGCTTGCAACTCTTGATAATTCATGCCAGGTAGCATCAATGACCCCCACCAACAGACTTGAAGATGGCGGTAGCTCTTTCTTGTGGATAAGCAGTGAACATTCTCAAATCTGGCATTGCCAGAACCGACAGCTGGTTTGCCCAGCGTATGGTCAGCCTGGATGCTGGCAGTACAGAAGACAGTCGGGCTGTCACCAGTACTGGCCACTCTAAAGGCCTAGTTAGACAGACAGACATATTTCTCACTGAAATATCTGGCATAGTAATGATAAGTTGCTGATGTTGGAGCTAGACAATTGGATCTGTAACTACAATCCCTGTACATTCCAGTTGGCTGGACCGTTTCATCGAAAAGTCCCCATGCTGGTGTCAGCTGGTGTTGGCTGGATGGCCAGTGATGGCTGGACATATGGCAACAGTGGTATTGTGAATTTGATCCATTGGATCTGGTACAGACCCCATGCACCCTGACTTGCAGGCCCAAAGGCCATGCTCAGACGTGGGGGGGGGGGCTTATGTCCACAGGGCTGTCAAAAATTGGGGGAATACTTCCTGTATGAGTGTGGAAATAAGCGAGGAACCCTTTGTCCTGATGTTAAGAGTTGTGTTGTCATCTCCTGGACCAGACTGTTGTACCCTTTCCACATCTTCCTCCTCCACTGTGACTTAGCTGACGGTTGCCAAGGACAAAATTTCAGTTGGATGGGGACCCAGTATCCCACACAAAACTACCAATCGAGGTTGACTTGGGATATATGCTGAGGACATCAACAATTTCCTTCGTCATCTTAGTCTGTCCTTCCTTCCCTTTAGCTGCCTTCTGGACCACTAAATCCCAGACTTCCTCTTACCATGTGTTACATGTGCTTTATGGCATCGACAATGTACATTTCGTACATACAATACAGGAGTCATGGTTGCCCTCCCTAGCTTTGAACTTTATGCACTTGGAAGACATTCCCACTAAAACAACACAAGAAAAGAAACGAAGCATAAATTAGTAATGCAGTATATTACTAACTC
Source organism: Megalonaias nervosa (assembly GCA_016617855.1). NCBI lineage: Eukaryota > Metazoa > Mollusca > Bivalvia > Unionida > Unionidae > Megalonaias > Megalonaias nervosa. Next base: position 99,784 of record JAECUM010001636.1, on the reverse strand, counting down.
GCTAAATCACTCTTGTTACTAATGAAAAAGTGAAAATAGTGTTGTGTTAGATGTCTTTGGTATATGCTTTAACTCATGCATTATGCCTGGTGTTAACATTTTTACCAAAATAATACCAAATAAGAAAACCAAGCATAAATTATCAATGCAGCATGTTATAAACTCACTAATGCTATGTCAGTTACTAATGGAGAAAGCTAAAATAGTCAAAGTCGCGCTAACTCATAAATGACGTGAGGCCAGTAATAGCTTGGTTTAACATGGTTTTAATCAGACTAAGTCTGAAAGGTGATAAATTCACTCAGATTCGGCAGAAATTGTATTTAAAAAAATTACAACCTGCAGCAGAATGATTATTCCACACAATAAATGCAAAAGAAATGTTGGATGGTTCAGTCAGAACACAAAAATGGCTTGAATTGTCAGAGTTAAACTGTAGGATGTTATCAGTAAAGCAGCAGAGCTAAATACTAGTGACACCTGGAAGTGGCAATAGGTATTGCCCTTGTCTGTGAGATCGAAAAAAGACATTTATCATTCTTATAGTAGGACTGGATTTGCAAGGTAGCAGGCTAATATTCCTAACATAATGTGATTGGGGAACCTGTTTGAAGGAGAAACTGTGTCCTAAACAGATATCTCTCTCTGTCTCTCTCTTTTTGCAGTATTTATCATGATAACAGTCCAAACTGCAAGATAAATTAGTACTGATATGATTATCAGTAACTTCAGAGAGTCATGCTTTCCTCTGCTTGCTTTCCCTCACTCTACAATATTTGACATGATAAACAGTCCAGATTATGAAATACAGTAGTGATCTGATTATCAATAATTTTGTAGTGTCATGTTTATCTTACCTGATTATTTCCTACTTCTTGGCACTTATTTCTTGAAGAAAAATAAGGAAACAGCATCTCCATTTTGCTTCAGAAAGGTAGATGCTATGAAATAATTTTTTGTTGAGAATATAACTAAGTGCTTTTAGAGAAAATGGCTTGCATTTTCTGATGTTAAATTTGTGATTTGATGGAGAACAGGGCTCTGTTTTTCTCTTTTTAATCATTATATTTAAACTTTAAATTCCTAGTTTGAAGCAAGCACAAATCCACAAGACTGGTATACCACAAATAATACTGAGTTAATAGTAACCTTGTATTCCCTGTTTAATACAAATTGTTTTATATGTTCCAGAGAGGAAACTTCCTCAGGCTATAGCATAAATGGATTTTGACAGCCTCAAAATTATCTCCCTTGCTTCTAGCATAAGGCTATCCACCATGGCTGTAACAAAATTATACTTTCTGACGCGTGTCTCTCAAGGTTTAGTCTTTGTGATGTAATCTGCAAAATACTGAAACATTTTTCATCCTCTATTTTTAAACAGGACTTCTGCATCCATTTATGTCCAGCTATGTACCTAACATTTGTATGATAATTCATGAGCCTTGATGTACTTTTCTCTAGAAATTTTATGAAATTCGGACTGGCTAAGCTTGTATAATTTCATCTATTAAAAAACAACATAGTTTTGCATAACAGACCTTTTGGCAATGACACTGAGCTAGATGCATGCAGCAGCTGGTTGATATTAAATGTTTAAATAAAAATTATTCAAACCAGTATAAGCATTGATATATTCTTTTAAATGAATCATTCAACTAGTTTTACAGGAGATGCCTATAAAAATTAGAAGCTTTTGATAAAGTGGCTTGTTATGCATGCCATGGCCTTCTTGCATTGGATCTTGCCATGACCTTGCCTTTAAGGTAGCTACTATGTGACTGAGGTATGCAGCAAAACAACATGCATAAATATATGCATGGAAGAATGGACAGAACTGCTTATTACTAAGGAGTCTGGCATTTAATTGTGAGGTCTCTAAATTTTGCCATATAAGAACAGTAAATTTAATATGGATAAAACTTTAAACTTTATTTTGGCATTTTATGTTGTCACCTATACACCCATACAAAAGATGTGTCAACTAAATGTTGCCATCAATGCTCACCAGGTAATAGACATTTTGTGTATCATATGCGATATTTTTATGTACACTCTTTGCAGAGTAGGTGGTACATGTATATAGAACCTCATATTGTCCACACATTTGTTATCTGACCTCCCTGTCTGTGCTACATGTCTTATTGCACTGAACATAATGAGATTAGGGATACATATATGGAAATTTTGCCAGGTACCTGGCAGGGAACAACCCAGCCAAGCTAGGTTTTACCTGGTTGGGTTTCTCCACTCCCATTTTATCCTCTTTCCCCACCCCCAACTCTCACTCCAATTTCTGCCCACCATAAAACAATGGGGGGGGGTCTAACCCAGCAGGATCAAATTTTTATCTTAAAACCCAAGAGGGTCAGATATTAAGCATGGGGTAGTGCAAAACCCAGATGGGGCCTGGTGGCCAGGCCAGGTACCCATCCCTCCTTAACTGAGATGAAACTTATTGCTAATATTTATATTTTGACCAAAAAGCAGTTAAGAGAACTTAAGAATTAAATTTCTGTCAGGCTTCTTAGTCTTAAATGTCTTTCCGTAAATTCATGCCTACTGGCAAAAATCAGTGATGAAAAGTATATATTACATGATGCAGATATAAAAGTTTGAGTTTATTCTCAGCAAGATATAAAAAAAATCAACTTCTCTTTGTTTTTGTGTTTGTCTGAGTAATCAAGATTAATTTAGTTCTGTATCATCTAATAAAATTCTAACTTGATTTTCAGATAGCTGAATCTGAATTCAGATGATCTTTGTTAAATTAGATCAGTTGAATATGACATTAAAGTAACAATTGCAGAGAGGATAAATTACAGTCCAGCTGAAAGGAGAAGGAATAGACATGCATATATGTACATAATAATGCAACCCGACATGAAAATATGTTTTATTATTACAATGAATTATTACATCAATATTCTTAGGTATTTTAAGTCTAATTATCACAGTCATATGCTAATTACATGGTCTGTTTAATATTATATTATTCTGAATCTCTTCTTCTGTCCATAATCTTTTTCATTAATGTTGTAGATTAATAACCTAACTTGGGGAAGAGCATCATTCCAAGGATGCACTTCAATGGATTAAAGCCTTTTCTGAGTGCTCCAGCAATCATCTGTACACTGCAGTATCTTGTCATTTTTTCTTTATTATCAATTACAGAGTACTGTAATTATATAGAAAATCCCACAAAATATAGATTTTGAATGCAAAATACATGTAATCAAGCAGCACATTAAATTCTGATTACTTAGTATAGATGATATTCACACAAACACGTCATGCTAGAACTGGCACAATCATATAATGGAACAAATATATTTTTTCAGTATTCGCAGAAGAGAACCTTAAATTATACACACCGACTGCCTGTTAGGAGGGTGGGATGGGTGGTTATTATAGTTTGTAACCTTAAATTACAACAAATCATTTTGAACATCATTAAATTTTCAAAAGTTTAGTACCTCTGGCATATTTTCTTTTAAAATAAATTTTTAAAATGCAGGTATTCACATTGTACAAATTTTATTGCATATTCACTGAGTGAAAAAAATTATGGCTGCATTTTTTCATATTTTGACGTGAACATTTTGTTTTTAAAGAATAAGCAGTTTCCTTGGTTGCCAAATATACAGCAAGAATTTTTGGTGGTGGTGAAATATCACAACCTGTCATGGTTTATGATCTCTAGAAACTACTCAAAATTAAAGTCCATTCTTAAAGAGACTTGCCAAATGTTATGTCTGTTAAAAATGCCCACTATAGGGTAATTTGCAATAACATGAGAAATCCATCGGATCAGTAGCAAAATCAAATCGAGACTGATCTGCTGAAAGCATTCAATAATTGTCCAGGTTTTGTTCACTAACAAATCCAGTGTAATGAAATGATGATGGTTCTCTACTATCCTTTGTCACAGAATTAATATTAAAATGATATACAGATTTATATTAAAATAATATACAAATTAATATTCAAATGACACATGAATTAATATTAAACTGATATACAAACTAATATTAAAATAATATATAAATTAATATTCTAACATTTCAAAGCCCATGCTCAATCTGTATGCACGTGTCAACAAAAAACATTTTTTATCCTAAAATTTGCTATTTCACAAACGAACTTAACAAATGATTCATTTATCATTAAAAGAAGTAATATCATTATTAAATGGAATTCACTCGGCTGTATATTACTAATACTTGAATAATGCTAGTCACTTCCCCTGAATTTGGCAGGTAGCACCACCAGAAAATCCAGTCCTACAAAACCTCAGATCTTGAATTTTAGTAAATTTGTATTTTGTTCTGTTTTCCATACCAATGAAGTTATTTATAACAAAAACATCAAAGAATATAATGTGTGAGCATCTGTTGTTTGTTTTTGTTTTTTTTGCGATACAAACATTTGGTTCTTCTCATATCTATGACAAAATTCTTGACATGATAATTATTCTGAAAAAAAAGCATTATCATTTCTGTTTTAAAACACATAAACCTTGTCTTAATAATGATTAGATCTTTGTAAGAATTGTTATGCATTAATGTACAATTCAGAGTGCTGTTTTAAATAAAAGGATTTGAAATCAAATTTGAAAAAATATTACAGATGATGGTAAAAATCAACTTTTCTACTGCAATAAAAAATACTGACAGGAGGACAGCAACAAATTTTCTTCCAATAAATAAAAGGATAAAAAGTGTTTGATATTTTCAAATTACACATGGACATAATTAGTGTGAATCAGAATGATCTGGGAAAATCTTGCAGGGTAGGTTTTTCTTAACCTGTGCTGACCCCCACCTCAACCATCCACTCCCTGGGGTGTAAAACTACTATGGAATTTATTTTATCTTAGGTAAAATGTTTCTGTAGGATTATTTTTCCCCACAGAACTGAAATCTTCAAGCATGCCAATATCAGCTGTCAAGTTTAATAGAGCCACTTTAGTTTTACAGCACTAACGATGAATCGAGGATATATGCTTGGCTGATCTCAAATTTGGTAACTGTGTTAATGGTGTACACACCTGGAAATACATGCAGTATCATAGGCATTGTGAGGGTTATTGCTCCTTTAGAAACTTGGGAATTACTCAATACATTATTTTCAGGTATAATCCAGAATCATGGGAAGATCATTTGCTTAGTTGTGTACAATTTACATGGGTCAAAAAGAAGGCATGTACTTGGGTGGTGAAGGGATGGTGTGAATATATAAATTGGGAGACTCTGCCCAGGGGAAAATAGACACTAGAGTAGTTTCCCTTGTCTCCCCCACCCCACCCACCCACATCATCAGTATAATTTCAGGGGGTGGGAATTGGGTCTAATCTATTTATCGAGGGTATTTTTCCCCCGAAATAAAAATGGTTCTGAAAGGGAGGGAAGATTTATCTATGAGAAATTTTTCCATAAGAGAAAAATGGTTTTAGAAATATTTTATTCCAGAGGGAAGATCAATCTGGGAGTAAAATTTACTCTGTGACAAAGGTTCGTTTTCTTGTGGCACTGAAAAATTAAAGCCATTATACTCTGAAATCATATTTAAAAATGTGACCTTTAAGAAAGAAAACATGCTTCCAACCTGATATAAAAGATTTTAAAGGAATCCAAAATAGCTCTTCACCAAATATTGATATCAAAATTATTTGTTATTCAATATTTAGTGACCATCATGCCCCTTGAAATGGAGTGTATTCTTATCAGCTTTTGAAACAAAAAAACTTTCCTGTAAAACTTGTTTACTATCAAAATGTGATACACCAGTTTTGTCGTCATAATGTGAGACAGGTTTCTTCTCTCTCTCAGATAAATCTGTCTCACTTCTGCCTGGTAAAGGAACCTCATAGTAGGTAATTTTCATGTAGGGTGATTTCATTGGCAGGAACCAGTACTCAAAATTATAGAAAAAGTAGAATTTTCCATCTTTAAAAATTTCTTCATAAGCTTCTATCAAATGCTCTATTAATTCCTTCATGGATTGGTGGGACTGAAATTTTTCATAAAACTGATCAATATCCTTGACAAGTGTTTTATTGGCTCCAGGACCAAATACAACACTTGCATTACCAAGATACTGTGGTTCATGGCTGTACAGATGAATACGGGTATAATTTAGATGAACGCTGTGATTAAACTTAGCTCCGAGTGTGTATAGTTCATCTAATGCTCTTAATACAAAACTGGCACAGTCATAAGAGTCAAACCACATTTTTCCTCCTGGAAAAGAAATTGTCAAATGGAGGATTATAAACAATGTCTCAATTCTACTGAATTTATGGAATTAAATTAATCATTTTTATCTTTCCTGAATCTATTTATCAAAGGACAAAAATCACAGATTTTATTTATTAATTAATACAGGATTAGTAAAATTGTTCTGACATAAGTAATGCATTTGGATTTCTCAGACATTACACACTTACCTAATTACCTATACTCAACATGTACAATATGGAAAAGAAAAAAAATTAGATGGGCCTGTGACACTTTATATGAATCACATTATATGATAAAAACAAAACATTGGATAGATGCTTATACAAGAATAAAATGACAGTAGAACCTAACTCCATCTGAAGTATTGCTACTTTAAAATTCTTTAATAATAAACTTGAATCTCTGCAGTAGGGATTAAAACTGCCATTGGTTTGTCTGTGAAGTGGATGAACCTGCACACATTTGTCCATTATCGAGATGAATAAATAAATAAATAAATAAATAAATAAGCATGCAAGCAAGCAAGCAAACAAACAAACAAATAATCTTTTTCTTTCAGTCAAAATGTTATTAGGATTTATCTTCAATTGAAATAAATTTTCTTTCTCTTGAAATAAAGACTCAGAATCTTATATCTTTGCTACGGTACATTTAAATACTTATGTTTGGAGTATCAGATATCTACCCAATTTAATTACAAAACACATAGATCAGTAAAATCAGAAATATTCACTGAAGATTTAATGTCATTCTTATTAAAAATAAGAAAATATCAATGAAATTATGTGTACCATAGAAAACTATATCCCCAAACACTGCCCCTTTACTATCAAACCATGATGTTTTATCCCTGCAGATATTTCTGATTTTATGCTATAGTTCAAGTCACACGGGTCATGTAGGCATTCAACACCGACTATTTCAGAAATGGGTGTCATTTTTTAGAATTTGATTCTACATACCTTTAAGTGGCAAGTATTCACTTCATTTGAATTTGTACACATCCATATTCCTTTGGAAGGTCATTATTTAAACGCCCCGAGAGGTTCATGTGGCAAAATCAATGTTAAGGTACATATAAATTTTTGGACAAATGAACCTAAAGGCATGATCCAGTACAGTCTGTATTGAATGTCATGAGCTGTGACATCACAATGAAAGCTACACATATTGATAAACGAATTTCATAATACCCTCGATTGTGACGATTCCACTTGACATGCTCTTATTTTGACCCCAGTATATGGCCACCATTGTAAAAGTCCATAGTGATAGATAATTTTGATCTGGAAGTTTCTTGGTGACAATTAAGGTGCAGAACATTCAATAATTAGGACTGAATAGACTTGGGTTAAAGAAAATTAGTGTTAAATTTGAAAAGAACAATTTATATTTAATTTAAAATAAGTAAATGTGCATCCATGACCCATGTTACTTGTACTATATAAACAGATCCTCTAATTAAAGCTTTCAATGAGACTGGTTTAAATCTGTATAGTGAGATGGTCTAATTTCATATATTACACGTATGCATGCATGAATATGCACAAAAACACACACACACACACACACACACACACACACATATATATATATATATACACTGTATATATAATAGTTCAGTAGATTGTATCGTTTACCAGGTTCTTCCTCTACTGTCCAGGTTTCATAGTAGATTCCAGTTTTGTTGTCATTGAGAGCCCACATTGCAAACTGATTGAAAATGTTTCCTGAAATGTATTACATTTGATCATAACGGTTTTACTCTATTAAGCAAACACCATTGAAAAAGGCAGGTGTAAAACTTGTCATGAAAGATCACTGTATGAGAGGCCACCTCCCTTAGGAGTCCTGATTTTCAATGAACAGATTTATTGATATTAAAAATTGTTTATGTTCTTTGAAAAAACATTTTCTCTGTTAGAATGTTTAATTTCCACTCCCAAATTCCTAATTACTAACTACATATTTCAAAACTTTCACTATAACATTCCTTTGCTATAGTGTTTCATTGCCAAAATGCTTTACTTTTGTGGTCCATCAAAGAAAATTAGCTCAATAATAACCTTTTTATCACCTGATGCACTGAAGCCAGGTAAACAGTAATAATTGTTTAAATCACAGGTAATAATCACAGTTCATTTATAACAAGTATGTCAGAATCACAGTTTTCTAGTTTAATGCAATTGCAGCATGAAAAGAAAAGTTTTTTAAGCAAATTATTTAGAATCATCCTCCAGCTACCATTCTATACATGTACACTGAATAACTGAGTATAGCTCAGTGACATGCCTGATTTAATTTTTGAGCATTTACATGTCACTGAAAAACATATGAACAAAAAAGACTCATTTTAATAATAAAAAATGCCCATGGACAATTTCTTTGCATCCACATATAAATAAAGGACAAATTTACTAGCCATAAAGTTAGTGAACAGAGACAGACCCACATGTTCAGGTATATTTTTACTTGCAGTAGATCGTAAAATTTGCTGATTTTTTTTTTATTAAGATCTACCTATACAAATGTATGTTGTTTGAAAATTTAATTACCATCACATATGATTCAAAATAAATCTTTCTAACTATAATAATAACTATAAATTGTTTACTACATGTATGTACAAATAAATAACAAACATTTCTCAGTTATAAAAATCTAGTCTCCTTTGAAACAGTATAACATTATTTACCATATTTAGCATTATAATCTGTCATAACAGACCACCATCTTAAGAGACCATGATTTTTGGCACAAGTGGTGGTCTTTCAAGACAGGTTCTACTTTATATGTATTTTACTACATACCAGTATGTTGTGCATGTGACCTTTCAATTAAAAATGTTCAAAGTACACAAATGTCCCACCAACTCATCTTCTCACAAAACAGTCACTTGTATTTGCAATATAATTCACACTAACCTACCTTTGGTAGATGGATGTTGCACTCAATAACTGACATCAATGCACAAATTGCTTGACTGTCTATATATAGTTTATGTGACACTAATCTTATTTCTACATTTAACCCAGTTGTAATACAAATTCATGGAGAAGGAAGTACAGATAGAAGGACAGATGGGTAACATAGGTTCTTCAAGGTAAGCATGTACAATGTTTTTTAAATATCTTTTTCGTTCAACTTTTGGTCTCATTTGTCATTGGGCAAAGCCTACTGCCTTCTGAAAAGTCCAGATCTGTCCAGAGGATATGCCTGACTAAATTTTTGTAAAGGAGCAATGGGAATGCAGGGCCATTACTGCCAAAAACCTCTTGATCTGGCCATCCTCTATCCACAATAGTGGATGATGGAGGAATATTTCCTTGATAAACAATATAGAACTGTCCACTAATTCTGACTGATACCCAAAATTGTTATTTCTTTATGGATGATCTCAAGGCACTCTTCTATCAAGCCTAATAATTCTACACATTTTAATATACATACAGGTCCATAGAGTAATTATTGATCTCAATGTAAAGATATTATTAAACATCGCCTTACTTATGTTGTCTCTATTAGATGCGGATTTTCCTGCAGACTACCATTGCCTCCAGTGTAGAAGCTATTATTAAATGGGACACAATAGGAGAAAAATAACTACAAGATTATATAAGCATGTGTCATGGAATGATGAGTTGACATAGATAAATAATTAATGTTATAAGCCTGAAATTTTTAAATGGGCCATTGGCTGTTACAATCATCATGACAGATAATAATAATAATAATGAGGACTTTGTATAGCGCCTAATCTTTGGAAGCTCTAAGCACTTTACAACATCTGACAACACTTAAAAAACATATATAATGATATGATCACAAAAATAAAAATAGATGTCATCATTACAGTAACGTTAGAGACTCTACCTAGGTTTGGATCAGTTCTACTAGTCCTATAGTTTGAACAGATTGGGAGCTCATCACAAAAATCATGCAAATGACTGACTGTATTATAATGGGTACTTCATTGCATATTTTATTTGATAGGGTAAATAAATTCTGTGAAGCAGGCCTTAATATTATACAAAAGAATACCAGCCCCTGTAGTCATGAATGCAAAAACACTGAACTCACACTTAAAATTAAAAAGTATACTTTGAGTTTCTGGAGATTAGTTAAATTATTCAAATATTATATTTTCTGTATTTTTCTGTACAGTGTTTTTCTTTGTATTTTTCTGTACAGTTGTTTTTCATTATATTGTCCATATTTTTCTGTATAGTTTTTATTCATTATATTGTCTGTATTTTTCTGAACAGTTTTTTCATTATATTGTCTTTATTTTTTCTGTACAGTTTTTATTCATTATATTGTCTTTTATTTTTCTGCAGTTTTTTATTCATTGTCTGTACTTTTCTGTACAGTCTTTATTCATTATATTGTATGTGTATGGATAAATATGCTTAAAGCAATTAGAAGCTAGTTCCTAGCTACACTACAAAGAAACCCTGAAAAAGTATAAGGTTTCATTACAAATTAAATATTAAGTTTAAAGGTGTTTTAGGTTTAATGAAAGTTCTCTAGTTCCAGTGAAGAATAAAATCTTGCTCCATGCTGGAATCTTTTGCAAACCAATGATCTAAGGGAAGCAACTCATCTAGGAGAAACTTTTATTTATATTTTGTCTCTTTTGCATTAATGTTCTTATAAAAGAAACAAACAAAATGGAAAAAATATATATCCCATTGACCAGCTGATAGTTAAAACATGATCTTTTGGGTAGAAAAACTTGGAATGATGAAAGCTGCATGTACTTAAATCACACATTAAGCTTAATTTAAAGCTGAACTTTAAAGAATAATTTCTTTAGGTATCATTATTATTATATTTCAGTCAGTGTAGGAAAGATTAGAACAAGGGTATTCTAAACAAAATAGTCATCCATAACTAATTATTTTTCTGCTTTACATAATGATCTAATACATCTCTCAATCTTATTGGTTGAAGCAAAAAATTATCTTGAGACAAAAGTACAAAATATTCTGGTTCGATGGTTGGAAAGAAAATTCCTGGCCCACCACTACCCCCACTGAAAACTGAATGGTCAGTTCCTTAAATTTTTGTGTAACTCAGTTTCATGCACTGATGGTAGTATTTTTTCATGTGTATTTTATTAGTTATGCTCTATACCTGTAATTTCTGCTACTTTGACCAGCGTGCCATTCTGTGACCAGTGCAGGTCATCCACACCATCATAAATGCATGCAGCTCCCTGGTTGCACCACAGAAGAGTGTCATTTTCTAACACATGGGGAAATGTACAGTTAAACAGTTGAAAGAGTTCATACCACTCCATTGTGTAATTCTGCCCAGTGTTCAGATTGTTGAAGGCCATGGCATCATGCATTATATGCTGAAAGATAAAATTAAAAATAATGAAGAGCTAGGAACAAAATTTCATGGCTCAAAAATAATTTCTTTTATTTGGGAAATTTTAAAGGAATCCAAAGATCCCACACTCAACAAGTCTGACATGAGTTAGTCAAAGATGTGAAGGAAATCAAACATGTAAAATATTCCATCATATTATGTACACATATTTGCTGTTGCATAATGCACCAGCAGATCCAGGTTTGTGCAGTTTGTTAGGAATAAGCAGTAGAACAAACAGCATAGACCCTGATCTGCAAGTGCATTATGTTCTGGTAGATCAGGTTCTTTGTTGTTTGCAGTTTGACTCTACTTATAAGCTAGTACATACAGTACATCCCCACACTTACAGCATAGAATGTGATATATATGGGACCGCTCAGTGGCCTAGTGGTTACAGTGTCCACCTTGGATATGGGAGGTCATGGGTTCGAACCCCGTCTGAGTAATACCAAAGTCTTATAAAAATGGTCTTGACAGCTACCTTGCTTGGCACTCAGCATTAAGAGGTTGCTGTTAGGACTGGTCGACCTGGTGTCAGGATAATGTGACTGGGTGGGACATCATGCTACATGTCTGTGGCTTGATGCCTCAGTGCTAAACATCACTATAAATTGCCACACTGCAGACATTGTAGCGAAATGACTGAAAAATTGTTAAAGCTATGTTAAAAATCCAAAACACACACATCCAAAACACACAAAGCATAGTATGTATATCACCAAGGTTAAGGCATATATCATACATCCCCACACTTAAAGCAAATCAACTGTCTCTTCATGCATGTCTATATCAACCACTAACCAAGCAGGCAGCCTTTGTTTCATGATAGTGATAACAATTTTTCAATTGAAATTTTATTTCTCAAAATCCTTTTCTTTTAATACACATTTTTGAAAATTTACAAATTAAAAAAACAAACAATCAAGGTAAACAACTCGATGTGCATCTTCATTATCCTTTGGTTTAACCTACAATAACATCCTTCAGGCATTTAAAAAATAGAGTGTGTTTGTGTGTGTGTGTGTTTGATTTTGATTTTAATGTAGCTTTAACAATTTTTCGGTCATATCACTACAATGTCTGCAGTGTGACAGTTTATAGTGATGTTTAGCACTGGGGCATCATGCTGTAGACATATGGCTTCATGTCCCACCCAGTCACATTATCCTGACACCAGGCCGACCAGTCCTAACATTAACCTCTTAATTATGAGCACCAAGCGAGGCAGCTGTTATTACCATTTTTGTAAGTCTTTGGTATGACTCGACTGGGGTTCAAACCCACGACCTCCAACAACCGAGGCAGACACACTAACCACTTAGACCACCAGAGCAGTCTTCTAACACTTTGATTTTTCTAATACCCCTTTTATGACAATTGTCAAAGAAATATACCAAAATATAAGCCAAAGGAATGATGTAAAGCCATATTGTGCATGTATACCAATAATTTATTATGCCAAGTTTCAATAAAATCCTCAGAGCAGATTGGGATTTAATTAACACACTATCAGAAAGCTGAAGAGCTGATTGTTTTGTTTTGAGAGTAAAAAATATCTATACATCACTTACAAATTTCTCTAACAAGTCTCCAAATTTAAACTCCCACACTGGAGCTTTCAGGGCCCAAACCTCCACTCTATCTTCTGGATGGAATTTTGGCATGGTGTCTGGCACCTCACCCGTCGGACAAAACCCAATTAATCCAGCTTGACAATATGGATTGGTTGGTGGTCTCTCTGAAAATCGCCTGTTAAAACAATGCATTCAGTAAAGGTGATGATTTTACAACTACATTTACAATGAAATAAAACCAAAAGAGGTGTGTTACTATTGTGTGATAAATAATAAAATGCCTCTTTTAATATCTAGAAACAAATATGAATAATGTAAGTAGTCATTACTATATGTAATAATTAATTACAATTATTGCTTACAGAATATTTTATTTCATATTTGATTTGGTGCTACATCATTTCCTGGCACTTAGTAACATGTCAGCTGCAGTATTATTTGGTGAAAACACAAAATACACAGTGTGTATTAAGTTGTGTTGATTTATTGTTGTGACTTCATTGTTGTCATATGCTGTGTTCATAAACTAATAAATATGTCTTGACAAGGATTTCATTTACATCTAATGATCGCTATCGACACAGGTTATATTGTAATGTTTGATTACTAATAATGCTTGCCTGCAACAAAATCATGCTACAGTACAAGCAAAAATATCCATATGCTTATTCCATCCACTCTTTTGAAGAAATCAAATCAAATCAATCAATTATAGACAAACATACAGTTGACAAGAATAATAAATAAATAAATAAATAAATAACTAAATAAATAAATATGACCCTTTCACTTGGTTGCACATTCCAATAATACTTAATATTAATACTTATGGTAAAAGGATAAATATATACAAATTAATTAGCTGTTGTCTCCATTACAGAGTTTACATTAAAGGAGACCAGAAATAAAAATTTTCCTTTTATGTATGTAATTCTCAACAAATTTTAATTTGACTGTAATGTTTATAAATTACATATCGTAGGTGGGTAGTGATTATATTGTGTGGAAGATACCACGATTCCGTAAATTGCCGAGTTTTTCCGAGTTTTGATGAGACGACAGATCACATGGTCCCATGATGCAATGCTAGCCAGTCCTCGAATAGAAACAGAAACATGGAGAGTGAGACAGACAGAATTTGGGTTGCACATTAAAAAGTTGAATCTGTTTTCAAGAGATGCTTATAACTATATCTGTTGAACTGTGTGTTAAGAATTTTAAAAAAGCAATATAATGTTAAAATGTAGTAATTTCAAACTGTCTGCATGATAGTTTGATGGAGCATGTTTTAGTTCAAGATCCTACCAGTATTTTGCATCATTAATTACATTTGCATTATAAATTAATTTTGTGGATAGCATTTAGATCAGTCCTAAAATCATAATTTTGGGTTTGTTTTCCATATTACCTTTGTAAATCATCCGATCATCCAGATTTTGTAACACATCTAAAGTTACTTCAAGTCTATTGTATCTTCTTAACTCAATTTATTTTAATTTTATTCTTATTTATTTATTTATTATTGTTATTATTATTATTATTATTATTATTATTATCATACTTTTTGTTAGGCATCATCATAATCCTTTCTTGATAAAGCAGAAACAAATATTTTTACCTATTCAATTCATCTTACCTGTCATGTCAAATGTACACCACTTTTCCTGACCTGTGAAGCCCACATATGATCATACTTGTTCTGTAACTTATATTCATGAGATCTATATAAATTATCTCAAGATATATAAGTGCTAATGAAATACTATGACTCCATAAAAGAGAAAACTGGTGACTTGTATTATCATATGTATATCAAATGGATTCAAATTACCTCAAATGTCAAAGATGTTGCTGTATTCTACAGATTTATTTTCTGATGCTTTTTTAAATGTCAGTATTTAATCTGTGAATAAGTTTAGTTTGAAAAGTAACTCAATAGTTTTAAATGTATCTGATTAAATGGATTAAATACCTTCTTTCTTGACATGTCAGTTTCTCACAGGTATGTAGCCTTGACCTCTGAAGAGTCTGAGCCATATGATGTCCAGTTCATTTGCTTTGTTTTTGTGGGGTTGAATGCCATTTATCAACATTTGATAGGTACTACATGGCAGCCAGCATATTTTGTTGGAGGTAGAACCTGGGAAGATCCCAGGGAGACACAAACCTACAGGATGCTTATGGCATGCTTTCTCAAAATACAGTGGAACCTGTCTTGAAAGACTACCACTTCTCCCAAAACATAATGTTCTCTCATGACAGGTGCTCTCTCATAACAGGTCATATCACTATATAGTGAATAAATCTGTACATGGAGAACCTGGTCTCTCAAGACAGGTGGTCTCTAATAGCAGTGGTCTCTCAAGACAGGTTTTACTGTACTAACATTGGTCGAGTTGAGACTTAACTCACACAGACAAAGGTGTAATGATCTGTAAAGCTGATCACTTTAGACCACATAACTACCTGGGGACCCCTAATGTCTGAGTCAATGAAAGCCACAAAAAATTCTAGGCATACAGTTAGTATAAATAAAGAGCAGGTAAATGCATTAAACAGCTAATTGAAGAAAAAAAAAATTAAAATTAAGAAGTTCTTAAAGTTGTCAGTGTTTATGCAAATACCACTGGAGTACTACTTTACTGATAGGCTACAGAAAAATGAAAATTTCTCAAGCTACTAACCTTGTATCATGCAATATATCATATTCTTTATAAAGGTTCACAATATCAAAAGGGTCTGAAATCCTTCAAAATATGGGAAGATTTTCATGATTTTAAACTCTTTTATTTTCTTAAACATTGCAACTAATATGTTATTTTCACTTTCTATTGGGGTCATCAGGTGCTGAGTGCCCTTTATGTGGCCAAGTACCCCGATGACAGGACCCACAAATAATATGAGTTCATTATTACAATAAAGGTTATTACAATAAAGTCAAATTTGTCAAAAGCAGCCACCCATGACAAAAGGCCAGACTGGTCTTAGTATGCAGGTCACCCTTGCTCACCTTTC
This sequence comes from Megalonaias nervosa, assembly GCA_016617855.1. Lineage (NCBI taxonomy): Eukaryota > Metazoa > Mollusca > Bivalvia > Unionida > Unionidae > Megalonaias > Megalonaias nervosa. Next base: position 83,574 of record JAECUM010001636.1, on the reverse strand, counting down.
AAACTCAGTTTTTGAACAAATAGGATGCACTAAAGACCACGATTATTATTATTATTATCATCATTTTTATTATTATCACTGTTATTATTAAATCATGAACAGATTTAGAGCACAGTTCAACAAAATCAAAACGTGTCTGTATATTATTACAACTCTATGGTCTTGAATTAAGTAACAGAAAAGAGTGACAACCAGCAAGTTTTATAAAGTTCAATAAATAATTTATTTCCCTAAAACACAAATTTAAAACTTAAAAAGAACTGAAAATGATGTGAACTAAATCCCAGAATAGTCCTAAAATATTTATCACAGGTCCAAATAAAGTTCCAACTGAATGCCAGTGGTATTCGCAATAAGTTCCAATATTGAACGTGCTGATGTGCCTGTAGTCTCAAACGTTGTAATGTACCAATGGCCTGAATTGTGATGTTGTGCTAAGTCTGTTGATGTATCACAATAATATAATCCAAAAATGTTCTTTTCTGAAATCACTGTAATTCCAAATTAATGTTCCAGTCCAAGAATATTATAGATGAGCACTTTGTTTTTCCAGTGAATAATAATCTGAATAAATAATTCCGCCCAAATGAAATACTGAACACAACAATAAGACTAAGTCTCCTCTGATGCACAACTGAATAATTTCTCAAGTAAACAAAAAGATTATAAATCCCTCTATTTGACCTAAGTCACAATTACCATTTTCTGAAAATGCTCTGTCACTTAATGGAATTTTCCATCCTAAAACATTCACTTTGTCAAGAAGACAAGGTCTGTTACTAAAATTATAATAAACGACAGGTGAAACATCAGGTACAACAGGTTATTCTATGGGGGAATTCCAAATCCTTGACTCTGACCCAAATAAACATGTTTAACTCTATTGATAATGATCCTACTACTTATCCCACACTCATAAAGAAATATTAATTGTGTATTATTTGTTTACAAAATAACATTTGCTAGTCAGGTACACAATAAACATGATTTTAGACAAAGTCAACTCAACAAATCAATTATACATAACATATAATCATGGAGAAAAAGCTAACAAATATAAATTAAATATACATAACAATATGATGTGTCGGCTCAGACTTCCCATACAGAAAATTTTCATGGATTCCATATGGAATACTTCAAGAATCCATATGGAAGAGATATGGACTGAAAAACTTATGGAATCAGACAATTTATTCCATATCAATTCCATAAGTACTTCACAGCAAGTGAAAATTCCATATGGAATAAAGTTGCAACTATAATCCATAAACACTTTTTTCCAAATGGAAAGCAGGCTCATGTGTTCCAGTATCATAGAAAATATTCTCTGAAGAATTACTAACCTAAACTATCTGATTCAAATAGAAATATTGGTGGGAGTTAGAGTACATGTATATGTCAGCGTAGATGATGAGAAACTGTAAACATGATCAGAATATTAATACAAAATCTTATGCACTTAATAAACCACCAATTATATGTTGATACTTAATGTCTGAATTATACACGATATGGATCTGGAATGCAAAACTCGATTACTTGCTTTTGGGGTCTTACTTATGATAAGCTTTACTGTAGCTCAAAAACTCAGAAAAACTTTATATTTCCATAAAAATCAATCAGATTCAACTCTGTTTGGATACAAACAAATGTATGACAAATCAGTACAAGGCATTTCTACATGGATACAACCAGACTGAATATTCTGAATAGGAACAATCATTATCATTGTTAAACATTGGTATGTCATGATAATTATATTAATTTTGGATAACTGTTAGACTTAAAAGTGGGGCCCCGAGTGGCCGAGTGGTCTAAAGCGCTGATCGTTACGGATCACTGCCATCTGACCTCTGTCTGCGTGAGTTCCAGTCCAGGCTCGGCTAACGTGGGTACGTGAGAAAGCCTGCCAGTAGCTTCTCATGGGTCGGTGGTTCTTCCCGGGGTTTTCCAGGGTTCTTCCTCCACCATTAATACTGGCCGCCATGTATAGCCTATCTTGTGCTGAAAAATGGCGTTAAACCCTATAACAACAACAACAACAACAAAGACTTAAAAGTTCTGATTGTCCAGTTCATTTTCCTACTTTAAGATGGATTTTGGACTTAGACTGATTTTAGCAGAAATGTTAGATGTAATTTTGAACTTCACCAAAAGAACTACAAGCACAGATGAATCTTTGGACTTAGAAAATTTGGTGCAAGGTGGATTTTGGACTTGATCTATCTGTTTACTCTGAAAAATAATTTTGTTTTGCTTCCTATTAAAATATGCTCTACAAAATCATACCCTAGTGAAAATGTGACTGAAATTTCAGCAGAATCACAGTGAAAATTTTTTGACATTACTCAAATGTCCTTTATTAATTAAAATTAGAGTATTTTAGGAGATTTTACCAAAATTTCTGAAAATATCAGTGAAATTTTGTGATGGAAATTTCACTGACTGTCAACATTTCTGAAAAAATCAGTGAGAATTTGTGATTGAAATTTCACTTAGAGTTTGTCAAAAATTCTGAAAATATAGTGATATTTTGTGATTGTAATATCACTGACATTTCAATAAAAAATATCAATAAGATGTAATAAAATTTATTTTTTGTTTCTTGTACAATTTGAATGATTTTCAGCAACATTTATATTTCCTGTTTCTGATAGCTGTAATTTTATTGTTCATTTTGGGCACAATAACTTCTTTCCACATCTTTCCTTGTTAAATTTCTTTTTCAAATTTTTGTTGTTGTTGTTGTTGTTGTCGTTGTTGTTGTATTTTTGTTTAACTTCAATTAGATTTAACTGCCCTCAAACGAGTTTTCTTTTTTTCCGTTTTAAAACAGAATTTCGCTTTTCTCCTGATCTGAATCTGATTTTCCTCCATATGGACCCTTTTTTTAATATCGTCTCCGAAACTTTTTTTTAATAATGCTCTATCCGGTCCCATTCCGCAACGAGCTTTCTAATAATTATTCGTTCCGTTTATTATTTAACGGATGATCGCTGTAAAGAGCTTTCTGATTGGTCCAAATGTTTTACTTGCCCAATGAATCGTCGCGTAACGGAAACTGATGGGAATGAGCATGCTTGCTTAAGATGGCGATTCGAATTTTTGAGCGGGATACGAGTTTGAATAACCATTTGAAAATTGTGCGGCAATGAGAATAGTTTGACTGCAAATTCGAGGGGAACGTAATTGCTCAGTCTGTATGAAAACTGAACGCCAGGACTAGCATTTTGCTTTTTGTGCCATACAGTAGCGGCTAATGTGCTAAATATGACAAGGAATTGAACCAGAATGATTTCGAAGTTCTATAACTCCAAAGTGATTAACTTCCAGAATTTAAAGAGGGACAACGTATAAATCATTGGTGGGAATATTGTTGATATTGTTGCTGAATACCCATGTCTATCAAAGATAGTCATATCTTTGCGGAATTTTTTGGCCCACAAGTAGAATCATCCATCAATATCATGGGTAGTATTATTGTGTATATTATCAAAATATTCTAGGTGTGTTAGAATTCAGTGTAAAATAAGAGTAATTAAATATTGATAAACGTTTGTCATGGCTACTTATGGAACAAGGACTAATTCAAGAGACCACATCAGCATCATAGTTTGTACATTAATCAAAAATCAAGTGTGCAGTGCAGTACAACTGTGACAACGCATGCTCCTAGCATTTCTTCTTTTTATAATCAACGTCTCAAATGGATGCTTTTCTGTCATTCTACATCACTTTCACAGTTGAATTTTTTAATGCAGGATAATATTTTATATATGTTTATGTGTTCACAGATGCCTGTGCATATGTTCCAGGCTTGATACTTTGATTTTTTAAATCACTTAATTATTTAGTGTCAAGCCAGATTCTTCACGTCATGTTATATATATTGCATATAATGATATATTGTACCTAACAGATAGAAGGCCTCAAGATAGATTAGTTCTGTAACTGAGTTGTCTTCTCCAAATAAAGTCTTTATTATTATTATTATTATTATTATTATTAACTCCCATATCTCTTGCCTTGGATGTCATGTAATTACAACATCTGTATAATTTTTTTTCATGTACACTGAAATATCACCTTGGTTAATAAAGTCCTGTTTAATTCATATCCATTATTTATTTGAAACCTTTTGAAATGTCTGAAACACTACTGAAACTTCAGTCAAATACTATATAGTATCAAAATTTTAGTGAAATCTCATGAAAGTTTTAGTAAACTCTCACAAAACTTTCAGTGAAATGTTAGCGATCTTGCCAAAACTTAAGTGACAGTTTTGGCCAAAATTTTTGTGAAACTTCACAAATAGTTCAGTGAAATTTTGGTGAGATCTCACCACAATTTCAGTGAAAGTTTTGGTCGAAATATCTGTGAAATCTACCCAAACTTTCATTGAAACAAAAAAGACTAAAGTGATGCCTTCATGGATTAGGTTTTGTATGCAAGAAAGAAAATGACAAGAAAAACCTAAATCTTATTTGATAATGTCTGTCAAAATAAAATTTATGATCCATTTTAAAAATTATTGTGAATATTTATCACTGATTCCCAATAATGTCTAAGAATCATTAGGCAGTTTAATAGAAATCTAAAGCAGATTTTTTTATTAGATATTTTAAGCAGCTGTTTTTTAGATGGAAGCCTTAGGCAGATTTTTATTTTGGGTGGAAATTTCAGGGGTGGGTTTCAGGTAGAATTATATTTTAGCCAGAAGTCTTAGATGGATTTTTTTGTTTAAGCAGAATCTTAGGACGACTAATCTGCATATTTCGCCTAAAATTCCGCCAGAAATCCACCTAAAGTCTGCTTGAAATTCGCCTAAGCTTTAAGTTTATGGTTAGGCAGAAAACGCTTAAGAAACTTGTCTGAAATTCGCCTAAAGCCCACCTGGAAAATTTTGTACAGGATTTCAGGCGTATTTTTATTTCAGATGGAAATTTTAGATGGATTCTTTTTATTCGTGCAGAACATTACAACAACTAATTTTCATATTTCGCCTAAAATTCCATCCTGAATTCCACTTGAAATTCGCTTAAGCTCCCTTAATATGAGCAATTATGGTTTAGGCAGAAAGCGCTTATAAAACCAGTTTGAAATCCGCCTTAAGTCTGCCTGGAAAATTTCATATGTGATGGACTATTACCAAATTCCATATGGACCATTTCCAAAATCCATATGGACTATTCACAATTCCATATGGACTCTTCACAAATTCCATATGGACTATTGCCAAATTCCATATGGATTATTCACAACCCCATATGGATTATTGCCAAATTCCATATGGAATTTTAATTTTATTCCATATGGACAATCTACAGATCTCATGGACTAATTTGCATATTCCATGGGATTTTCCATAAGGAATCCATAACATTTCCATATGGATACAATGAAATCCATAAGAGTGGTTCAGCTATAGAATACAAATGTCCATATGGATATTTCTGTAAAAGTACATATGGATTCCATATCCAGTCCATATGGAAAATTTCGTACAGGTTACGTTTCAAACAAGATTACTGTATTTCTCTACCTTACTCACTTTAACCCATCGTATAAATTAAATCATCACTGATTATTAAAAACATCATTTATCTTAGCTTGTTTTGTGCACCATGACAGAGCAATAATGTGAATACTGACACCTTACATGTGACTGTACAACAGATTTATGACTGACTCTTTGTTCAGCCAACTTGTATGCAGAGTAATTAGGCTTAGAAACAGATGTCCATTCACTCAACTCACTGAGATAAATAAAGCAGTCTGCATATGTGTGAGGCTTATGATGAATATAGAATGAAAGAATTTTGTGGCTTTTGTTAACGAGACATGAACTGAAAAGTCTTTATACAGACATGGTTTTTTTCATATTGAATGACTCTGACTTTAATGAAAAGGCATGTAACTTGTACCTCTCCACAAAAATGACATTTTTTCGTCAGTGGTAGCTTCAATTCATGACCTATACTTTTCACATTGACAGACAAGACAATTCCCATACCTGCTGCAACAAGACTGCTTTTCCCACCATACACCAAGGAGACTTTTCTGTCACTTCCCCCAATGATAAAAATCACCTCACTTTCGAATTTAACATATTGATACCTTTGAGTACAACATGACTAAAGTATGGTCAGTACAAGCAAAATACCAAACTCAGTTGAAGTATGTATAAGTGTCATTAAAAACCATCTATCTAACCTGTAGTACCTGCCTATACCTCAACCAATCTTAGCATTCCTCTACTACCATCACATTTCAGCAAGCCGAAATGTATGTCAGTGGATCTTGAACACAAATCCACTTGACTGCAAATATTTTATTCCATCAAGAAAGAGAGCCTGGAACAGTACAGTATAGCTTTCCAGCAGTGTCAATATGAGCTGCCACGTATGTGAGATATTCTTGAACATCTGGCCTGTAGTTCTAAGGTCAACTGACCACACAACACCACTCGTGCTTGGCCCCCTCCCATCATAGATATCAGGGTCAATCAGTTACTTTTTAATCACAGTTCAGCAGAATTGTATGTGACATAATAACAACTTCACGTGTATGACTGTCATGAAGTGGGCTCAGATCTTACTGAAATATTGTGTGCACAAGTATTTAAAACTCAAAGTGCCAGAATAAAACTATTTTTCAACGGTTAACAGGAAAGCAAAGTTATTGCTCCACCCCAAACCACTCAATAATCGCTGTACTTGGTCCTATGAAGTGACTGCAACACCCTGAGGAAAACTTAAGACTAATATTACTAACTTACTTGTATGGCACTGGCCATTTGAAAGAACAGACCAGATGGAAAGAATTCAACATGATTAAAAGACAGACAAACTTGCAGCCAGAACGTGTGTCCGCCATCATGAAAGTCACATGATCTGTGTACACTATACAGACTCACGTGCCGTTTTTTTTATAGATGGACTAGAGTCATTAGACGCTTGTAAAGAACAACACCTTCTAGTAAAGCACCTCCGTCATATTGATGTTATATCAAAATGGCGTTGATCGAGCAAAATCAACCAGCAGGTTGCTCCTTGTTTTTTCAATCATATATTCAGTCTAATGAAATGAAAATTGATTGTATGATACATGTTCTAATATTTTGCTTGATACTGCAAAGTACAGCATCCGATTTGGGAGCAGAAGTCCGACAATTGCTGTTTGAATGGTACCAGCAATTGACACCGCTGATTACATAGTCACAGGCAAACAACGCATAAAATCTAAACCCTATAAAAACTTTGAAACTAAATCTTTGTAGGCAATCACTAACACTTTTGCATGTTTTGTGGTTAAAAGTTCGAGTACTGAACAACTTAGAAACTTTGTAAACACAGTTTTATAGTGGAACAACCTTGACGAGAGTATTGTGAGCGCCAAGTCGGTTGAAGCTTTTCAAGTCGGTTCTCCACAAGACCTACGTACAGATACAGATACAGATGAAATATACTGGAGTGCTATGGTATCGCGGGTCTTAAAGTTAGCGACCGCCGAATAAGTAAATGAAAACACTGACCTTCAAGATATTGTATATGTCTACTTGGTGTTCTTTGTTCTGTATTAACATACATTTAATTTACAGTTTAAATCAGAGTATTGTGGGGAATGATAAACATATGCCATGTAGATTCCAGGTTATGCAAGGAGCATTACTCTGATCTCATGGTAATGCCTAAAAATTATCTGTACAGTGGCATATACTTTTAGAAAACTTGGCTGTTTCAGTTCAGTTGGAAAGAAGGTTTGAGCTGATTCACATACTGACTATAATGCTTCAGTGTTTTGTCTATGAATAGTTGGGTATTGTTTTATTGGCAACAGAGAAATTGGGGCAAACAGTATGGTATGAAACCACTTACTCTCATGTACATGTTATAGGGGTTATGTCAAACATGTTTAAATTTTTTGTTCAGCTGCCATCAGAGCTCAAAAAATATGATAGCCCGATGCCCAGGGCCCCTCTACTTTTAGTTCTTGTATTCCAAGTGAGGTGCCCATCGGACTTGTCGAAAAAAGAAAAATAGTTTGCCTGATGAAACTTTGATCACACTGATGAAATGAGTAAATGTACTTTCAAGATGTTGGTATACATGCCATTAACACAGCACAATCTAAATCAGATTACCACTGTCCTATGTGAAATTGAGACCTGATTTTCAAATGGAAGCTTTGCTAAAATTATGATTTTATACTCCCAAACCCCATGACACAATCATGTGTCGAGAAAACACAATTTTCAGTAATCTTTAAAAAAAAAAAACCAATAAAAAAAAAGTTTCAGTCTATGCCTGTTACATGTAGTATATATACATGTAAATGGTAATCTGTAATGATTTGGAAGTAATATAAAACTATACTTGGGCAGTTTAAATAGCAGCAATTAAAGGAAAAAAGGTCAGGTATAAAATCCATGTTTCACAATAACAATAGGTGGTGAGATGAGTTGCAGTGGTTGAACCAATTGTGCTAATTTGCATTGGTAGGATCAGGAAGTGGAACAATCCATAATAGGTAAATCAAAGAGATGATAGTTACATGTACAATAACAAAAGTTATTACATATTATTGCCTTGAATGAGAATGTTTAAGCCGTTATGTATTATATTTTTGAACAGCAGCAGCATTTCTAAGTCAGATTTGACAGCATACATATAACGCAACGCATGATAATTTCATTTATGGGAATAGTGTTCAAGTGTATATTCATTTTTATTAAATTTATATTCAAATTGTAGTTATTGCAACATTGTGTGACAATATTGATAAAGGGGAAATTTTGGCCTTGTGGAAGTTGGAGTCCGGCATACCTATTAACTTTTCGAAAGCCAAGTAAGGAGAATAACAAATAAAATAGTGAGATTTGGACAGAAAATATGGAGGTTTTTATGCAGCAGGTCCAATAAGAATTCTCAAAAATTCACCAGAGGTGCCCACTGAAACTTTGGTGGGGGGGGGTACACATAGCGGTCAGCCATGAAATTTTGTGGATGCAGGCCAAAACATGTTTAACCCATTTTATCCTGAATACGACTACAGGCGTAATACCTCATTCTATCCTGATTACGCCTGTGGTCGTAGTATCCCATTTTATCCTGAATACGACTACGGTCGTACTCTACTACGTATGTGATTAGCGTCTTTAGAAACACGTGTTATACATCACAAATATTTGTATACTTCTTCACCAACACAGGAAATGGTTAAAGCACGCATCCGCAGTGAAATTTTTGAAAAAAAACGTGGTTGGAAAAGAAATTGTTGGCTTGAAAATTGATCGATAAAATGATGGACGACAACTCAGATGTAAACATGAATGTTGATAGCGAGGGTAGCGACACTGAAGTTGACGATTTGGATAATTCTGATGATAATGACTTAAATGATGGGTTAGAATTGAATCAAGTTGACGAAAGAGATGATGCATGGCTTCATGCACTTTTCGACAGTGATTTGGAAAATGAAGCTCACTTTGAAGGCTTTCAAGAGGAATGGGTCCGGGATGATTTTTCACTTCGGTTGCAGCCACGATTTATTATATTGTTATTACTGACATAGTGATGATGTGGACTTAAAAATTTGGACAAAAATTGTACTGGTTAATTAACTTTATTTTACTGAAATATTTCTAGGATTTGTGACAAGTTTTCAGGAGAAACTGCACGCTGAAGTACATGTTCTAGAATGTGAAGTAAACAAATTGTTCCAGGTGTTTTGTTGTCCAATTTTAGTAAAATTATTATAACTTTTGAACTAACACTGCTAGAAACTTCAAATTTGGACCAAAATACTAGAAATAGAATTATCTTTATTTTATTCGTAGCCTATTTGGAGCATTTCATTCATCTTCACTAACAAAAGATTCACTGAACATCATGGTAAGTTTTTTAATTTGTTTTTTTTTCTTTCTAGTCATATTTCAAAATACAGTTGTGAGCATGTACATTGGCAAATGATAACAAAACATATATCACTGTGTTGCAAATTTTATTACCTTTTCAGAGATACATAGTTTTATATACTTTAAAAAAGAAATAACAATGTTACAACATTTTTAGTAAATATGGTGAAGGTCATCACAATTTCTGCTGCTGCTGCTGTATGATGCTCCGTTTTACCACAATGTATTTAGAGTTGCTTCTCAGGAATCAGGCACTGCAGTTGAAATTGGTAAACAGGATAAAATGGGTTAAAGGTGAAATTGGGGGGAGGCAACTATTGCACCCACCCCTTGCCCCAATGTGTGAGCACCCATGGGACGTGCCATTCTCCCTGTGAGATGCCTTATTTCCCACAGGACAAGCCCCCATTTTCATATTATGGTCAGCTGTGGCTAAACTGTAGAATAGTTAAAGGTTCAACTTAAGTACACAAGCATAAGTCCAGTGTCACTGATTAACAGTTAATCCTTATCATTGCATTTATCTTGTGAAAAGGACTTCCCTTCCGACATACTTTCAAAGAAATGATGTGCTACAGTATGTGTGTGTATATAAGCACTAGCAATTGATTGGCAAATAAATGATGCAATATTTTGTTGTAAATTACGATGCCATGGACTTTGTTTTAACAGTTCAAATCTGCAGTCACAATTTGCCGTACATGTGGCAACTGTTTTTCCCATATTTTATATCCCACCTTATTTCCTTAGGTTTAACTCTTAAGGTATGTAACACTGTTTACTAAATAAAATATTTACTCTGAATTAGATCTTTGGGGTCACATATACTGCATGGTATATTTTGTTTTATTTCTTTTAATTTGATCACGGTAATTAAAGTTTACATATATGCTTGAGGAATGCCAGGTGTTTACTGGCTGAGTTTCTTTGGCGGAAATGGTGATTTTGTTTGCAGAGAAAATCACTCAGCATTCACAGTGATCATTCATGGGATTGAAACTAATTGGTGACAATTTTATTTTAAAAAAATTTTTTGTAACTATAGTACTGTTGTAAGGGTTTAACAAATCTAAAATTTATGTGAATAATGTTTAATCTTAACATTCTATTTACTGAAGAAAAAAACTAGTGTGATATTAATTTCGTCATAGTATTCACAAGTGATAGAATAGAATATGGCATCTGTGGATTGCTTACTATATATCTATGTATGGGTTGTTTTGTGTGGGGAGTGAGAAATGAAAATTAACAAACATAATGTAATAATCAGGAATTTTTTTGTGAAAAATTGGAAGATATTATGAGATCGGGAGGTAGGTGTGGAAATACCTCCAAACTCAGGAGGGTTTTCTCCTGGCTTCAGAGTTGACAGATATGAACTGTTGGGGCTTGTGGAATTTCAGTCAGGGCTTGTGAGTTTATTTAAGTTACCAGCCCAGGGCCTCTGTCTAAAAAAATTTTCTTTGAGCTCAGGCCATTTTTGTAACAAACTTTCATAAAGTGAAAAGTCAAAATTCTTGTTTATGGGCAGTTGCTTAAGTATTGTTACTAATTTGCAGTTACAATACTGTAATGTAGTTACACCTGTCAGTTAAAATTCATTACAATGCATAGTTTCTACAGTGCTCTTTTAAAATCATATTGCCAAAATACACTGTATATGAATATGATAATTTTTATGCAAGTACAAAATTTGTTTATAATGTACATATAACTACCTGAAAATAAAATATTGCTTAAAACCAGTGTTTAATGCAGATATGCATATATATATATATATATATATATATATATATATATATATATATATATATATATATATATATTGCAGAGCATCATCAGTAGCTCATAGAAAACGTGAGCTTATTGGAAAAATTACTTATAGAAATTTAATTTAGCATTCATAAAGCTTATTGTCGTACTTTTGGTTTTAGTAAACATTTTGTCTCATGAGTCAAAAGAATCAAATTTGGAAATACGATAGTGTGTTAATAAAATTGTTTACTCGTTAGTAGAACATTAGATTGATTGTATCACCATTATTTAATAATAGCAATGTGGATATGCAGAACATTAATCCTTAAATATATTGTTTTGGTTCTTCAGATCGGTCTTGCATCCTTCATAACTCATTTTTTTAGAAGTGCAAATAATCCGGGACTAAACATAAAGTTCCAAAAGAAGGTTATCATTTTAATTTCTTATCATTTTTACCATTGTCCACAGGATAAGATACTTACATAGGGTCAGAATTAAGTTAAATATCAAGATTCTCTTAAAGGATGATTGAAAATTTACTGTGTAAGTAAAAGTTCCATGTCATCATGATACTTTGATATATATATAAGAAAAAAATGTTGAGGATGCTGATTTAAACATGAAATATATTGTACAACTATTTTGTTTCTTGTAAATATGCACAAATTATAATGACTGATAACCATCTCAAAGTTGGTGATAACTACTCCACATAAAACTTTGTTATGAAGTCGGGTATTCTAAACAGTGTTAATGATGTACTTATAATCTTTGAGTCACAAAGCCATTACATGTTCAGCAGCTGACGTTTTCTGTGTAAGGACTTTTAAAAGAAGAGCACTATTCAAATTTTGAAGAAGTACATTCTCATACTGATTCTTAAAAAAGTGGACTTGTTCTCAGATTTAATCAGTTGAAAATGATATCTTGGAATTCAGCCACAGAAAGCTTTATCACTATTCTCAGCATTTCATTAGATTCTATTCTAAATTAAAATTCACCTTAGAAACTGGGGTAGACTAACCCAAAGCTCTTAGACAACCAGTTGTATTATTCACTCTCACAGGACTTCTGTTGGTCCAAACAAGAATAGATAAAGGACTCTTTAAATTTTGACAGCAAAAGAAAGATATATTTTTTGACAGTGAACTATATATATATATATATAAACACACACACACAGGTGCGTATATAGACAGGATAAAGCACAATATATCAAGACAGAAACATGGCAAGCACTTGTGAGATCTATGGATCCAGTTTTAAAAATGGATGACCTGTATATAGAACAATTGTAAATACAGCAACATAAACAAAATGTGTATTTACATACTGTTTATGTTTTAATGTTTGTAGAACCAAAATTGCTCAATATAGTACTAAATAAGGCAGAAAGGTGTTGATCTTTTTTCACAGTGACTGTGGTAAATCAGATATTCCAGTTTGGAAAACAATCAGGTGCCACTATTTAAATTTTAATCTGGCATAAAGTTGCCACAAGTTACAAAAATAATACTAAATATTAAACATATATACAGTAAAACCTGTTATGAGAGACTGCCCCTTCTACCAACAAAAAGCAGTCTCTCAAGACAGGTGGTCTCTCATAGCAGGTTTGTACAAGAAGACCAGTTTCCAAGACCCAGTTTCAGAACAATTTCAAGAAAAATAACCACAATCACTGCACTTATATTCTATTCTTTATTAATAGTTCTTGCTAAAATATTGCATGCATTCATCTAAAATCAAAATTATATAGCAATAAAGAATATACTTCTATCATTAAACATGAAATGACATTTACATTTGAAGATCACATATTTTAGCAATATGAAATAGTTTCTGAATTACTCCTTTTTCTTTATAACAACCTAAATTTGTTTTACCAACATTTAAACCACTTTTCTGTGAGTGGTCTGCGCTTTTTCAGTTCTTTCAGTTACGATAATTTTCTCCAGCCTTAAAATTTGTCTCTATTTAGTTGGAGGTTCGTCCATTGTTGTTAAGGTTCTAGATGTTAAAATTATTAGCGCTCAGTTGCAGTATCGAACATAAAGATGGTTTTGACTGGGCTGTGGGAAAATATGAAAAATCTATACATGTGCATTGCATATCTAACAATTAATGAAATAAAATGAAACAAATAAAAAGAAACAATTATCTCATCCAGAAACAGGACCATTTACTCAGAGACAAAAGTCAACGGCTTCATTCAGAGATGACTTACAGGGATTAACATTATAAGCAAAGTGTGTAACCCGGTCACCCCAACTTGAATAGAAGACAGCTTTGTGATTGGGATGTAATCACTTAACATCGGGGGGGAGGGGGACAACAAACAATCACAAGTCTTGAACACTATCAGTCCAATCCGGCAAACGATTCTCTCTTGCTGGTTTAATAGACAATGATCTTATTAACCCCCGGCAATATGGATTAACTCAAGACAATATACGCGACCAATACGTCAACTTTGGCACTACAATGGCAGTTTGTGACATGTACATTAGCCTGGTTTACAGACTGTAGCATCTATCACTGATAGCAACAATCCTTTTTTTCTTAATATTCCTTTTATGCTTGTTTTTTATCAGAACAATCAATACTAATCAAGCAGTCATTGTAACAATTGATTACATATAGGTCAGTGGTGTCTCTGTTCTTGCAATACGGTTGTTCATAGGGATGCTGGGCCCTACGCAGGCCGTGCGGGAATAACTCTGGTTCCCTGCTTTGTATGCTCCCTGCGTTCCTCACCACTATATGAATAACGGAGAACAACTCGGAGCATACGAAGCAGGGAACCAGACTAGGAAATAATCTACATATACTTTAGTCTGGTTTACGACAGGAACTATAAAACACTATAAGCAGAGCTAAAAAAAACTCAGACATCGGTAGCCAGCCTATTTTTTTTTTTTTTTTTATATTTAGAACGGTTTGAGTGGCCGTTCTTACAGGGATTAAATAAAGGTCAATGCAGTTTATCCTCGTTTTTTGCAATGCAGTTGTTCATAGCAGTGTCAAAATGCATATCTTGCCAAGACATTGCGGTTGCTGGTCGCGTTCAGCAGGTGGTCGCTCATAACAGCGTTTATATAATAAAATAGATCCATGCATTACGATTGTGGTCGGAAATGACAGGTGATTGCTCATAACAGAGGTCGCTCATAGCAGTTTTTACTGTAATATAATTGGACTCATTTTGGTTCCATTCTGGTTCACTCTAGTTTATTTTGATCAGTGCTGATTCATTATATTCCGTTCTTGTGATTGGGCAAACCAGATTACAATAAAGCATTTCTTCATATGGATACAAAGTACCAAATCACACTGATTAATGATCATTTACTGCATAGATATGTAGACTGATATAAACAGAGATAGATAGGTGTTAATAAGTCTACAAGAAAAGAGTTATGAATTTATCCTTTTGTCTTTCCTTTCTTTCGTGTTCTTTCATTCTAAATATTTCTCTTACAGTCAGTTTTTTATTATTTTTAAATCCAGTCAGTTTATTTTTCTGAGAGATAAACACTTTATTTTGCAGGTTTTGGAGATGCTATTGGTCAAATAAATAACTGGCCACAAGAAATTATATCAGAATTGGTATGTATTGCATACACACACGCATATATATATATATATATATATATATATATATATATATATATATATATATATATATATATATATATATCACAAAAACAGAGAAACAAAGAATAAATGAAGTACTAATGTATGTTTCTAAAACAGTGAAAAGATTTTTAATCTATTGTTTGTTTGTTTTGCTTATTCTCATTTTGCCAGCATTGTGTAGTTATACTTTTTCTCCTTCATTTCTTCCTGTCTGCTTCAGTTTGTCAAAGAGGTAGTTGAAATTGAAATCTAAATATATAGTAATTATTTACAACTTATAATTTCTCAATCAGTACATAAAATTAGATTTATAAGACATGTTTCAGTAATTTATTTCTCAGTCTGTACATAAAATTAGATTTATAAGACATGTTTCAGTAATTTACTTCTTCAGGGTTTCTAGATACATGATTCAGTTTAATTTCTATGAAATAATGAAAATAATTGATTCAGTAATCTTAGACAAGAAACAATAATGAAGGGTTTACTTTGACTTTTATTACAAGAGTTATAATACAGTACTGTTTGCCATAAAGTGGCAGTAGTTTGGCACAAGTCCAGTCAATCAGTATAGAGAGCACACATAGTTTCTTGTGTTCATACATTTGCTGGATCATTTGAGACTTTGATTCTGAGTGTTTAAAGTCATTCCTAAGGGCTCCAGCAAATGTTTTTGTAAACATCAATCCATTTATGATTGTCATTCTTAGATGATCAACAATCTTAAGGCATAATTTTCAACAACAGCTATGAAAAGAAAAACCCTCCAAAATGTAAGTCATCCGATGCTATTGACATTAATTTGGTCACTTAAGTCTACAGTATCTACTCTGATGGGAAATGACTAGACAAGCAATTTGACCCTGTGACATATAGAGCTACATTGGCTCCTTGGTTAGAATGCTGGACTCAAAAACCAAAAGAAAGCAGGTTTGAATTCTCCCATCAGATCTACTTGGTTTGGTTATAATGGCATGTTCGTGGGCAAGGAACTTTAACTGCCTAGACAATAAATAACCTATTTGTATTGCAGTGCCATAAAACATCAAACCCGATCCTGTGACATTGCCTTGTTTTGTACCTTATTTCAGGTATCACATGCTCCTGCCCCTCTGATGACAGATAACACATTCACTTCAGTTTGGGCCAAAACTAAAATGATGCCTCTAATTTGTCATAATGTCCATCTGCCGCCCACTGTGTAAACTAAACATAAATTGCACTCAATGCAGAATGTGACTTTTCCATATCTGAGTACAGACACAAAAAACTGCACACAAGCCATAACCAGCTTGATCATGTAAGAATGAATTAAATAAATCCATTAGATTAATGCAGTCACACTATTAGAAGCTGCTTGACAAAGCAAACAGCGCTTGGAAAACTGGCAATAAGGGTACAAAACCAGCACACAGATTTCTTAGAAAGCTCAGGAAAAATAAATAATAATTGCACAGTTCCCAACTGTGCATCAGTCTTTGCCTTTTTTTATGAGCATTCTGTACACTGATTGTGTACTTTTTTCAGGAAACTTCTTGTGTGTTTAGTTACAAATTATCCTCACGAGCCTTTTGACAACATTTTAGGCTGGAAGGTAAATGGTTCAATCAAATGTAATCCATGTGAGTATGCATCTGTTTTTTTTTTACCCATTCCAAATAATATCTGCATTACCACCCAAGTACAACATATATCAGTAGTTCTCCAAACCTTGTCTGTATCATGCCAGTCAGTTTTCCAAGCCTTGCCTATATCATTACAGTCAGTTCTCAGAACCTTGTCAGTATCATGCCAGTCAGATCTCCAAACAGTATATCATGCCAGTCAGATTTCTAAACCTTCATCTGTATCATGCCAGTCAGTTCTCCAAACATTGTCCATACCATGCCATCAGATCTCTAAAACTTAATAGTATCATGCCAGTCAGCTTTTCAAACGTTGTCTATATTCCCTATATCAGCTTTCCTTGCAATAAAGCATACTTTTCTTTGCAATAATGCACATTTAAAATGATGTGTAATATAAACTATTCCAAATGCTAAGTAAATTTTATTTGTATTTGAAAATTTTGTTTTAGACACAACCACATGCACACCAACTGGAATGTAAAGTTCTTCATCCTGTCACTGCTTTAAACCATCTTAGCAAACACCTTATTCTACCTGATAATTCTCCATCAAAAGCCTTCCCAAGAATTCCAGATACAGTTATTGATTGATGTTAGGGTGCTTGTCTACTCCTGAACAACAAATATTTATTTTTTGATCTGGTATTTTTTAATCATTATAAATGCATACTATGAATATAACATTGTCATATTGCATACCAGCAACATAGCATCCAGTCACACTTCATACCAAGGACACTGCATCTTGTCTCAATGCATACCAAGTACATAGCATTCAGTCATGATACATACCACCCTGTCACAATGCATACCAAGGGTATAACATTTAGTCGTGATGCATACCACCCTGTGACATAGCATACCAAGGACATAGCATCCTGTCACAACTTTATACCTCTTAAACCATCTAATCAGATAATTTTGTTGCATGACTTTTTGCTGTAAGTTGTGCTATAATTGACAGATTTGATGAGTGTCATTGCTGTAAATTCTAACTTCAAACTTCTTGATCAGCATGAGATAAACAGCAGTTACCACATATACGTCCTTATAAGTCCTGTCTAACTGCAAAATGCATACACCCAGATATGCTCTGCACCTTAAATGTCATCAAAAAACTTAAAACAAAATTATTGATCGCTATGGACATTTACAGTGGTAGCCAGGTACTAAACTGGGTCTGTCATAACAAGTAACAGGTTAGTGCCAATTTTTTCAACACATGTTGCTTTCACTGTGAAAAACTTTTTCAATACTCATTGCTTTCATTGTGACAGCATAGCATGTGACACATTCAATCTGATTAGCATTGCATCACACCATTAGGTTGACCTCATCCAAAAATGTTCACATGCATGTCTTTTTGTTATAAGATATTATAATCGACTGATTTGACAAGTGTCTGTGCTGTAAATTCTAACTTAAATTTCTTGATTATCTTGAGGATAAATAGCAGTTAAAATCTGCACTTGCTTATAAGTCCAGTCCAAATGCATAATGCATAGACCCAGATCTGCCATTCCATAATGTGCCTACGGCTCAGGGTCTGTGCAGTTTGGTTTGTTAGGAGAGATCAGTAAAACAAACAATATAGGCCATGATCTTTGGGCACACTATGCAATGGCAGATCAGGGTCTATATTGTTTTGCAGCTGGAATATACTTATAAGTGAGTATATATGGTATGTACACACATACATGAATATTAAACAGAGAGCTTATGTGTAGCCTAAATAAAAAGAATACCTGCATATTAAGAACTTAATTGTCTTTTGTGGAAATGTTTACTAATCTGAAAAATTTATTTATGTCATGGATATGAATTTTCATGATTTGTAAATAATTCCATTTTTGTCTGTACTTAGATTCATGTATTGAACAAGGGTTCCTATTGTCATCACATAAAGATAATATTCTGTTGGTTTGGTTTTTAAACTCATGGTTTTGAAGCTACAATGAAATTGATGAAAAATAGTGCATTGACATCTTTTATAAAATGGGTAGGTCTTGTGTAATATTCAGTAATAATTTGACACTGTGTAACATTTTCAAGAGTTTTAATAAGGTCTTGTGTAATATTCAGTAATTAATTTGACACTGTGTAACATTTTCAAGAGTTTTAATAAGTGTCTGGATTCTTTTTGTATTGTAAAATTATTTTATTAACTTAAACCATCCCATGGTTTCATCATCAACACTTTAGTATGTTTTAATGGTTTATTACTATCCACACTTTCCGTACTATATTCATAAGTTCATAGTCAAGAAATGGCTATCAGAGAATCTGCAAATTCAATTGTCATTTATCTTCATTGTCTTGCAGGGCTATATTTACCTGCATTATAGTAAAAATGGTAATCAAAAGACAGTTTTGGCATTATATTTGAGGAAGGATAAAATATCTGTATTTGCTGCTGCTAAATAATGTAGGAAGGAAGTTTCTGCTTCAAGTTTACAGTAATCATGTTTCCTATGATAACAGTAATGTCTCTGATGTTTACAGTATTCATGCCTTCTGTGATGTTTACAGTAATCATGTCTCCTGATGCTTACAGTAATCATGTTTTTTCTCTGATGTTGACAGTAATCATGTTTCCATTAATGTTTACAATAATCCTGTTTCTTTTCATGTTTACAGCAATCATGTTTCCAGATTTTTTTACAGTGATTATGTTTTCTTTGTTGTTTATGGTAATATTATATCCTCTGAATACTGGAATTGATTTTATGGATATCAGTTTTCATGGTGTTTAGAAAAGATGGCATCTACATCAGTTGATTAAGTACTTATAGTCATGGGTTTGATAAAGGGTCTGTTGTTAAAGTCACACAGGTCATGTAGGTGTTAACACTATTTCAGTAGTAGGTGTAATTTTGTAGAATTTGATTCTACATACCTTTTAAATGGCAACTATTTACTTTATTTGGATCTTCATAAGTCCATATTCTTTTGGAAAGTCATTATTTACACACCCTGAGAAGTACATATGGCAAAATCATTGTTAAAATAAGTGGACATTTTTGGATGATACCTGCCTAAAGATTTGATACAGTATTATCTGGATTAAATGTCGCATGCTTTGATGTCACAACAAAAGCTATACATGTTGATAAACAAATTCATACAGCCATCTTTTGTGGCGATTAGACTCAAAGTGTTTATTTTCTTGACCCAATTTAGTACCTGAATACCATTGTACAAGTCCATAGCAATCAATACATTTTGTCTGGAATTTTCTTGATGACAGTTAAGGTGCAGAGCATTAAATAATCAGGGTTGAATAGGAATTGGTTAAACAGAATTAGTAGTAAATTAAAAATTTAAAGCAACAGAAATTTACATTTAATTTAAGATGAGTAATTGTGCATACTTGACCTTTATGACTTTTACCTCAGTTGTTTGCATGGTAGAATCATTTTTCATGGGAACTTAAACCATGGCATCCATGAAAATTAATATTCCATGAAAAATAGTGAATTCAGAACATATCTTATATCTTTCTCTTTCAGTTAAATATCAGATGTGTATGATTATATGTACCAGACAAAAACATACCATGAATTAACTACATTTTTATTGGTAGCCAGTATTATATTTATTTGCAAAAGATGGCATCTTAATTGATACTTGATTTCATTGATTTGTGGTTTGCTAAGAGAGAGGCCTTGATGTTTTCACAGATCAGTCATTTTATACCATTTTTATTTTTTTGCTGCTGTTTTTATGGCTCTTCGAACATATTATTGACTGTATCATGCTGAGGAAATGAAAGCTAAGTGCCTTTTCCAAATATTCACCAAGTGGTCATTTTATACCAAATCTTTAAATTGTGAGGGTTCATTTATACTAAACCTTATATTGGTGGTCCCGAGAGACCACTGTTATGAGAGACCATCTTTTTTGAGAGACCAACATTTTTTGGCAGAAGGAGTGGTCTCTCAAGACAGGTTCTACTGTACCTGTAATTACCATACGACATTACTATATTTATCTGATGTACAGCAGATGTTTGATGATAAACCCACCCCCATATTTACAAAATTTTGGCAAGTATTAAATATGTCTCTACTTGATAATATGCTCACCCCCACCTGGCTTTTTTGGATAAATTTTTTAGACTGGCCAGCTGGGATTGTCATGGAAGAAATTCTGTAATAAAAAGCAAATTCACAATGTTTATTGTGTATCTAACTTTAAAATACTGAACATAATCTGTTCTTACATGCAGTTGTTTAGTTTTATAGATGTTTATTGTATTCCAGTGTGTTTGTAGAGGACAATGAGGCATTTAAAATAAAGAGTTTTCCAGTTTTCGAAGAATATGATTATATTCAGATCAGTTTTTCCATTGAATCATATTTATTCAGTTTTCCATTTAATCATATTTAATTCAGTTTTCCATTGAATTAGTTTTCCAGTTTTTATCATTATTGTCTTTCAGAAGTCTTCTTTCAAATAAAAGATGTCGTTGTTTATACTGTTTACCATTTTTGTCTTAAAACTATTGAATGTCACAATGATTCCAGAGAATTGGTATTATATATGTTGCTAGTTTGTTAACTAATGGTCATTTTTGTTAATATTTCAGTGTGAAGAGGTGATATTGTTTCTGCAATACAAGATTGGATCCATCAACAGAAACAAGTATTTGGAGGTGATTTTTACATAGATCTTGTATACATTGTTAGTATCTCACTTATAACACAGTACCCCATTGTAACATAGCCGTCTGAAATATTTCAATGTAAGGTGGTCTCACTTGTAACACTGTACATGTTTGTGTGCTGCATTATAACAAATTTATAAAATGATCCACTATAAGGTGGTCTAACTTATAACACGATATACCTTTATATACCCCATTAAAACATGGCCTGGCTTGTAAAATACTCCTGTGTAAGGTTGTCCTGATTATAGCACAATACACTTTTTATACAACCCTTTATAATATGGCTTTTTAAACTGTTTCACTGTAAGGTGATCTCCGTTATAACACAGTACTCCTTTGTGTACCCTGTTATAACAGTCTTGTAAAATGCTTCACTGTAAGGTTGTCTCGCTTATAACACAGTACACCTTCATGTGTCTCATTATAACAGTCTTAACTGTCTCACAGTAAAGGTGGTCTCAGTTATAACACAGTACATACACATTTATGGCTTTCTTGAATTGTATTACCAATGGCAATCATTCGGATTTTAGCAGAATCATTTCCTATTTAAAGCCTCAGATTATGCCAGTATAAATTTACAATCACGTTTATCAGACTTTGATTTGCCAGTCCAATAAAATTCTACACAGATGAACAGTAAATTGTACACTTAGTATACCTAGCAAATAAATATTGACCAGTCAAAACTTGACACTGTGAGAAAGTTTAAAATTTATGTTAAAATGCATAGCCAATGAGGATAATACCCTGGCAGAAACATAACTTGTGCTATAGAAATTCCAAACATGATACACTAGGCATCACAATTTGATGAATACCTTGCCTTTGCAGTCTTTTCTAGGAAGATGATTGTTCAAAGAACATTTCAACCAAAAAGCAACAGTAGCTGAGTGGTTAGCACACCAGACTTGTGACTAAAATAATTTGGGTTTGAATCCAATCAGCCAGGGTTGGCTACCATGATGTGTCTCTGTACATGACAATTTGCACTAGTTGTCTGGGCACTAAATAACCTTGAAATGTTTCTGTGCTGTAAAACACCCAGCCACTAAAATGCACTTTCAATCGATGTGGTTTAATGTATGAAAGAAACTGATAGATTCATATTTTTTAATATTTTTATGTTAAGATTCTGGGGTTTTTTTAAAGCTGACATTCTTATTTCACAAAAGTAGGGTTGGAATCTTTGCACTCCATTATTGTGAGAGTCCATTGTAAATAATACCACCCACTCACTCCAACATGTCTGTTTTTGTGAAGAGGAATATAGTGCCATATTTTCATGTAGATGGGGAGTTCTATGTATAATTATTCTTATTTGACAGAAATTACTAGTCCAAGATTCAACAGTGACATCAAAGAAAGTGTTGAGTTGCATAAATGCTGTATCTCACCTGTACAGGTAAGTGAATTCTTTTTATCCTTTCTTTAGGCAAAATTTTTTCTTGACTTGAGACTGTTTCTTCTGTAGCTGTTATGTATATTGGATAAAAAAAAATTTCTTGCAGGATATTTTCTAAAAATTAAAGATTCATTGCTTCTGATCAAATATATTTTTGTGGAATACTGATATTAATACAGTATATTTAGTTTTAGATGATGTAATAATCTGATTGTAACGTTTTGCTTTTCTTGTGCTATATCCCTGGTGTTGCAGATTGTGATTACAGTACTGATGGCAGCATTAACCATGTTCACCTTTGTTGTTTAAGTCAATAAATATACAGGGGAACTCTGCTCTCTTCCGACAGCTACATGGTTTTTGTTTAATCTCATAATGTAGAGGTGATGTCACAGTTTATTGACATTTTGAATTCAATTCAGTATTAAAATAATAAAATATACAAGAGGAGTTTTTTAAAGAGTGGAAACTGCGATAAATTCTTTCGTTTATGTGCATGCAAAATTACTTTTAGGAGATAATTTTAGGGGTCTAGAAATTTAGTGATTCATTGGTCAAAGATTTGGATTGTGAAAATAAATCTTACAAAAATGTATCCTCTTGTATACAGAGGGAATTACAACCTCACTAGATATAGTTGCTAAAATTAAGCTTTTACAAGAGAATCATTATTTTTCATCCACAAAAAGTCATGAAGTACAGCTGTATTAATGTGTACGCTTAGATGAAAATTTCTGTTAAGAAATTGCATTGTTTACTTTGTAGATTTGCTGCTAAAGGAAAACTGAGTGGAGAGGATTTACATCAGCAATTAAACTTGGGTTTCATTTGCAGTGTATCTACATTATCAGTTATCGCTAACGTGTGGAAGACGAAGGTACATAATTGAAACATATCAAAACCTAAATCCCTCCAGTGTAAATGCAGTTTATGTGCCGATTCAGTTTATGTTTTACTCATAATTAACTCCAAATGCATTTAGAGTGTTAAAGACCACTGGCCAGACATGCTATGGCCTTTCCAAAACAAGAGTTTAAATACTTCTTTCAAAGTGATGCTCATCTTCCAGCATGTAATAACACAGATCCTTTGATCTAGTGGGTACAGTGTGGTATTGTCCATCTCCTTGGTTCAATACATAAAGCAATGGCAAACATCCTTATTTTTAAAAGAAATTTTCAAAATTGACTGGCCATCAGAACTAATAGTTTATCTTTACTCTGTTTAATATGGAATGTTTTTTTATAGTTTTTAAAGACAACTGGCTGGCTAAATGCTCCTATATGGTTTGTTTTATGGGTTTCATTTTAATGTAAAATTGACATTTGTGACAAAACATTGACATTGGGATTTAGAGCAGAGGGTTGTGTGTTTACTGAATTAAAAAGAGTTTATTCCTATTACAGAAGGAAAATTTTGTGAACAGAAATATGATTGGTTTCATGTTGATATTGATTTATGGACTCGGAGGTGGGTTTTGAGAAGTTTCATTGTATATGAAGAAATGTCTCTGAAAATTAATTTCATTCAAATTATGGCTGTTAATTAAAATGTTTCAGAATTTTTTAAATATAGCAAGCAATCAGTGGGTTGAGACATGAAAAGTTATATCAAAGAAGGAACTAAATGTAAGATTTTGATTACCATTTTCATCCTTTAATTTAATGTTATTGTTTCAAATATTATTTTGATTTTTGAATGAACGTTAATACAAGAAAAGTATTTTTAACTCAGAAATCTGCAACTAAAGATTTAGAATAAGTGACCTAAAATACTTGTCAAAATGTTATTTAATGACCTCATTTTTCCATCTCTCTCTCTCCCTACCTCTCTCTCTCCCTCTCTCTCTCTCATATCATGCAGATTTATACATTCAATTTCTATTCCTTCTGTAAACAATTGATGCTGAATATAAGGATGCAAATATATATGTATAGGTGGATTTGGTTAGTCCTTGCATTTTGCTTAATATCAGCTCATTTTTCTAGGAAAAAAATTCTTTCAGATTTAGTCTGTATTTAAATCTCTTGGTTTTTCAGGGACAGTCCTTAATAGCATGTAATTTCACAGAGGATAAATTGAACATTGGTCAGGTAAGTGAAAATCAGTTGTACAAAATGTATATGTATAAATAGTAATGAAAAGTGAAAGTAAATGAAATAATTTTTTTATCAAGTAAAATAAGACAAATATCAAATTTAACATACTATAAAATTGACATGCTGTCATGTTATTAGAATCTTACCCTTAGTGAAAACATTTTAGTGTCATTGTTTTCTCCTGAATTTAGTAAGAGTAATTCAGTTACTACATAAATTGTGACAAATGATCACCAGAATATTGTTATGGGTGTTTAACACCATTTTTCAGCACATGATAGGCTATACATGGCAGCCAGTATATTTGGTGGATGAAGAACCCAGGGAAAACCCCAGGAAATACTGTCAACCCATAGAAAGCTACTGGAAAGCTTTCTCACATACCCACGTTGACCAATCCTAAGACTTGAACCCACACAGATGTCACTGATCTGTAATGGAAAGTGCCATAGATCACTGAGCCTCCTGGGGGCCCCACCATCAGAATGTACATGTATATTACATCACATCATAATCTTAAGATGTAGATATATTTTGCCAAATATCCCAAAACTTACAGTAACATGATTTGTTTATATAATCTGGAAAAGTACACTGTGCAGTCACATTGGTATTAAGGGTAATGTAAGGGCAGACAAAGCAGCCAATGCTACCCTCAGTCACCCATTTCTGAATGTAGCATTCCATATACTGATGTCAGATATAAACTGGAATGCTCTAAGTGTTTGGCAAAATATGTGGAATGAAAAAATCCAAGCTTTGGAACATAAAAGCTGTCATGAGCAATTTGGACTTCTGATATGTAACAAATCACGGAGATGACACATGTACCTGATCCACAGAATACATTCTTGAAAAATGCATCAGTTTCCATCCTCTAAGGCAGTTTTCTGATGAGAACTTGATATAAAAACTTCTTCATTCATATTACCATTGAAAACCTTGGAATGTTTAAAAGAATGTATGATATCAGAAAGTTTAGCCCTGTATTATGAAGGATTTATATTTTTTTATGAAGTTTTGCTTTATAAACATTTTTAAGATTTTAAAATATTTTCTTGTTATCTTTTAGGACTGCATTTTACATTTATTTGGTACGGTTGATCTTCATAAAGTTTTTAGTTTTTATCACTTTAGAATTTAACTTTATAGCCAGGATTTTGTTGACCTACTGTTAAACCCCTAACATATATACATTTGTTTTCAAAAATTAATTTGCACACTTATTACTAGTTTCACTAAAACGTTATTGCTTCTTAAAATGTATTACTTTCCATCAATTCTAGTCTCCCACAGTATTCACTCAAAAGCAACAAATTTTTTATTTACAGCTTGTTGATCTTCAGTGGAAGCTTGGAATGGCAATTAGTTCTGACTCGTGTAAAAGCCTGAACTTCCCATTTGTGATCCTGAAGCTGAAGGTATCTGACCCATCGGGGAATCTTCATACATATACTATGGAAATGACCCTCACACAGTTTAAGGTAGGTGAATATTATTCATTTGTGAACAAATTACAGAATCAGGTGGTAGCAGGCTACTAGTCAAAGGCCCTGGTAGACTAACTTATTCATTAGCGAGAAGGGGAATTGCAATATGATACTTTTGGACAAAAGGCTTATTAGCTATTCTTATTTGAAATATTTTTAAAAATTATAGTTTGTTATAAAACAGGTTATGATAAAATGTGCCAGTCCACTGGGCTACCTTGATTCAAAATATGGTTGACCAGATTTAACTTTTTGGTAGCCCTGGTCTCCGGGCCAACATTTGTCAGAACCTGGCTGCAGTTACATTGATTCATACTTTAGTCAAACGTGCCTTAAAGGTCACCTATATTAAAACACAATCACCTGTCTTAGACAACCTCTTTTCAACGATACCATAAATCAAATTATTTTAAATAGAAACCTCTGTTAAGTGATCACTTGCTCTTAGAGGCCTCTTTCTTCAATTTCCAGAGGCAGCTATTGATGAGTTTGACTTTAGTTTTATGAATGTTCTACCTACACATGTGAAATGTTCAAACAGTATCCAAATTTGTCTCCCTTAAATAATACAGAAGCGAAGTATGATGCAGCCCTTTCTCCTATTAAAATAGTGGTCTCGAGAAATATGTACAGAATGGTGAAAATGTAATGTTTTAATGAAATATTTCAGGCCATATTTCAGATTGAGCCTCTTTTGAGAGAAACTTATAAGACGGGGAACTGCTGCATACAGTCACACATAAGTTATCTGATAATAGATTAGTAGAATTTAGTATGATGATAATTATTGAAATGGACTTTAAAGGCAACATTAAGCTCAAACCATTTGAGAGTGTCACCATTTACCACAAGGAATCATCTCCTGCATATTGTTTACCTATTTATGATTCTGTAGTGTATTTTTATAGTACAAGAATACTCCTTATGTTTCATCATTTATTTCCCTTTGAACCCATTGAAAATACTGCAATAGTCACCATGCATCAAATGGTTCTGTATGGTAAATGGTGCAGACCCTTTAGAGAGAAGTAACTTAACCCAATATCAAAGTGATGGTATTTACTTTATTAACACAGTTGTTATACCAATAAATAATATTGCATCAAACCTGAAAGAAATTTCTTTCTCTTCATTCCATTCATTTTTTTCAGTACATGTTCTTTTATGTTTCAGAACTTCAGCACTCAACTTAAAGAAATAGCCTCTCTTCTTGAGACTGTATGAGTCCGATATACATGGTCAACGGAAGAAGAATGAAAATGCTGAAAACTATACTCCATGAATAAAACTATTCTTTTGTACTGGAGCAGGAGATATATGGACATGAAAAGAGAGTTGACTGATGAGTGAAACATTCAGAATGGCTATATGCTTTTGGATTACATTCTGATGTCTGAATAAAAGGGACAAAAAATAGGGCAAGAGAAGTAGGGCTGTCGTACAGCAAAGGTTGAAAACTGCGTAGGAAGAGAATTCACTGAACTAAGGTGATGCAGCCTGAGCATTAGAATGAGTATATATATATATATATATATATATATATATATATATATATATATATATATATACACATACAGTGGTCCCCCTCTTATACAGCCACCCCTTCTGCACCGGGAAAGTGGCCTTTCCAGAGGGAGACTAAATTTTTTGTGAGAAGTGTATGTAATGTACGTAGTAAGAAACCTACATTCTTCAAAGCATTTTATATCTTCGTTTAAAAGTAACATTAATTCTTAAAAGGTTCTTCTTGTTATAATAATAGCCTTATTTCAACTGAATTAATAGTTCTTATTCTTGGCATAAATGTGATATGCGAACGGTGTTGTTGTCATGCACATTGCAAAACCATTCAAAAGCATCATTTAAATCTTGGTACATACATAATTCTCTTTCCATTTGCTCCATTTTCCCACTGCTGCTGAATGTCCTCCTTATTGGTTACAATGTTGTCTATTTGAGTCTTTTCAACATAGATTGTTTTATTCGAGTCTTTTCTAACCTGAAATTGACCGGCAAGTTCCCCCTCCCCACCTCACCCGATGCCGTTGAGTAGAATAACCCACTTTTTTTCTAAAATAATCATCTCCGTTTACGTGATGACATATTAATGTTTGATAATGATTTATTTGGATGTTGCTAACTGTATGCAATTTAATTATGCAGATGAAACATTTGTAGAGCAGATAAAATGCCTTCTTCGTAAAGAAAGCGATAAATGTGTTGTCACATGATTTTTCGGGCTTTGTCTGGTACCCTGTTTTATTTCTTTGTGTGTCTGCACAAAATCTATTTTTAGCCTATGCTGACTCTGTTATGATCTTGACAATTACGTCCGGTTGTAATCATCAATGTTGCCAACTACAAGACTGATAAAACAATTTTTCTGCATTTAAACAAAATGCCATGTGTTTTTAAAGGCAGTGATCTTGTCACTTGATTCATTAGTCGCAGTCTGGTACCCTATTGTGTTTACATTTCTTTACACTAAGTGAGAGAAGCCAAAACGGCTTCGATATGTACGCAGATTTGACCTGAATAGCACCTCGCGACTGTTAGGATTTGTAATCTTGACAATTATTGTCAGTAGTAATAGCCACTAATTACGAAAATGAACAAGCTCAACATCTTACTAAGGGAAGCCATAAAGGCTATCAAACCATTTTCCTGCTGACTTGTGTATTGTACATCAATACCGCCACTTCTCAGCTGTTACTACTGTTCAATAATTGTAATCTTAACAATTATCAGAGTGACTAAACTGGACATCTCATGATAACACAGCAGTAAGACTAACTGGATTATGTGTACTTACCTTTTTGTATGGATTAAAATTTGAGTCTTTCTCGGCTTTATGGAATAAATGTGGCTTCTCGTGAGGCATAAATGATATAATATTAACCTTAGTGGTACATGTACTTTAGTCAACACTTCTTTCAGGAACGAAAACCTGACATCGGGAAACAGAAATCGGATTACTTAACACATGTTATGAATAAAATTGGTTCTGGATACATATTACAAAATAAAATGCGGCCGCTTGTGAGGGGTAAATTTTATATTTTTGCACTAATATGCTGGTCGCATATGCTGGTCACGTTAGCAGGGTGGTCTTTCGTGAGGGGTACTTTTGAACACAAACTCGTCAGTGCCAACGGATTCTGGCCGTAAGGAGCGGGTGGCTGCTGGTCAGGAGGGCTATTCAAGAGTGGGACCACTGTATGTGTATATATATAGAGAGAGAGAGAGAGAGAGAGAGAGAGAGACAGCTAATTTCTCAGAATTCTGGTTTTATGATCTTTAACTAATAAGAAAATACTCTTCATTTACCCAACATGGCAATTTTGCTGCAGATCTATATTTTTTCTCCATTAATTTACATTCATTTGAAAGATCTGTGTTACTTTTTACATAGGAAATTTGTTTTATAACATACAACATGTTTTCCAACAGAATGTTTTCTTTCTATGTTGATATTTTGTGGTATATTTTACCACTGAACTTGTATCATGGTCAAGCAACCCGTGACATGATTTTGGTCAAGCAACCCATGACATGCTAGGCCATTAGTCAAGCAAACCATGACATGACACTGGTCAAGCAACCCATGCCATTCTAGGCCATTGGTCAAGCAACCCATGCCATGCTAGGCCATTGGTCAAGCAACACATACCATGCTAGGCATTGGTCAAGCAACCCATGCCATGCTAGGCCATTGGTCAAGCAACCCATGCCATGCTAGGCCATTGGTCAAGCAACACATACCATGCTAGGCCATTGGTCAAGCAACCCATGCCATGCTAGGCATTGGTCAAGCAACCCATGCCATGCTAGGCCATTGGTCAAGCAACCCATGCCATGCTAGGCATTGGTCAAGCAACCCATGCCATGCTAGGCCATTGGTCAAGCAACACATACCATGCTAGGCCATTGGTCAAGCAACCCATGTCATGCTAGACCATTGGCTAAGCAAACCATGACATTATTGCATATTTTTGTCTCACCTGCACTAACGTAACAAAACATAATCATTTCTCCAACAGAGATACTGTTGTGACCATCATTTTGTGCTGAAGTGTTTAATAGGTATAAACAGTGGTGAAACATCAAATTACAAACATGGGGTTGTGGAGAACACCGGTATATTCCTTATATGATATGACAGACATGGAATTGTTCTCTGTGACAGTTATGAACTCGCTGGCTTCTATAACTTTGTTTACTTGTCTGTGATCTGAATAATTTATAAATGAGCTCAGTCTCATCTGTCAACTTCTGCATTTTTGTCTGTTTGCTTTCAATTTACCTACTATACACCAAGAACCAATAAAGAAAATATCTGAATAAAATCAAAAGTGTATTCTTGTTTCAACCAAATTCAAACAACATCAAAAACAACAAAAAAACTTTTTCTTAAGCACAGTGCCAGAACTAAGCTAATTTAGTTTTCATTTTTTTCCCTACCAGCCTATAAAACTATTGTATCAAATATATTGTTTAGCTATACTCGAGTTAATTGTGAAGCTCTCTAAGAAATAGGGATAAAATCAGTTAAAACTTAGCCCTTTTCTTTTCTAATTTATACAACCTTTTTGCCATGACTTTTTGTAGTTTATACAAATCATTGAATTTTGATGTTTTATGACTCGTTCAGGTACAGCTAAACATGTCATGTAGGGTTTAAATTATCCATATTCAGTTGGATGACTTACTTTTTGTCATACAAAAGAACACAATGCAGCTACCTTTAGTTCCATCCTGCTTTTTGTATGATGTGTCCTTTCCTGTAATTTACAATTCAGTTTGTGCCAATTTTCATGAATTTCATCCACCTTTCTGTGGGTACTTTTCCTCCTTGATGAATCAGTACTGAAAAGCTGTTTTCTTTTTACAACAAAGTTTGGTAAATAGTTTCATCTTAGTTGCAGCTGATTTAAATCTGTTGTGTAGAGGAGATAACACTTCAACTTTCTTCACATAAATTGCATCATAAACATGATTCCTTTTCAAACATTTTGACCATAAGAAGTTACCACATCATTCTTATGGAGTTTATTTATTCATTATGAACTGACCTGAATCTTTCCATTAGCAAAACAAACTGAAATAATACCTTAAAAAACACAATTTATATGCTTTGAAGCAGTAATCACTTGTTCTAATTTCTCTGCAAAATGTAAAATTCTTATTACCATATATTCTCTCTTTAAGTCAATTAAGTCGTGCCCTCCCCCCCCAATCATTTTTTTTAGGGCTACAAAAAGCCAATTTCTCTTGGACTCTCCAATAAGTTGGGGTGTATTTTGCAAATCAGGTCCATCTGAAGGGGTGACTTGGCCTCAGTGAGTCAGAATTGCATTTTGGAAAAATAAACAAGCCAAACTGTATAGATAGATATAAAAAAAATAATGAAGAACCAATGTAAAATAGAATTATATTACTGGAACATGTCACAATTAAATTGACAACTTATAATTTGTCTTAATTAAATCCATTAAAATCCATAATGTTTCACATTTTAAATCCATTTTTGTTATAAATCCATGAATTCAATTATAGGTCATATACCAGTAAAAAATAGCTCAGGATGATCCAATTCACAATATCCTGTAATATGTTATATTCCACGCTTCTTACAAATAAACAATGAAAGTTAAATCCACATTTTTTTTGTCTGATAAAGCTTTTCAATCCTCCATTGTTGTCTAGTCATTATACATCGTTATTGTCTAGTCATCGTAAATATTGCCTAGCTCTGTTTCATCAGCTTTACTGTCACATTTGGTTGTTTACATAGAGACTGAACTTAGTCTCTGTTAGTAACACTTTGATCATATTGTATATGAAATCTATTAAAAGCTGCAACTGAACATGTGTCAATTGTGCGGCAAGATCACAGTGAGTTAAAATAGCCACCATCTGTTACATGGCACTGAGCAAGTATCAAACCCATGGCTTGATCCAAAGGTTGTCATGTGGGGAAAATAAAGAGGGTGCTACCTTTACAATCTAAAAGGGATTAAGGTCAAACATTCACTGGAATTCTGCTTGGCACTGAACAAATGTACATGTACTAAATTCACACCTTGATCAAAAGGATTCTCAACGTGAAAACAAGTGAGTGTTGCCTTTACAAGCCAAGGGCTTTTTGGGTCAGGTGTGCTGACAGAAAACTTGGGAAATATCACTTGGGAATTAAAAATCTAACTTATGGAAAAGGAAAATACAACTTAAATCAAAATTTTTATTGCATCAAATACATTGTTTCTACAGCAAACACAAATATTAATACAAATACAGATTGCTAGAACTTGCACAATAATGGAAGCAATATACTTGCTTGTAAATACAGACATAGACAACATTAACGAACACTGCACTTTGTGGTTGGCAATAATTAATTTACCCATGATATTTTAAAATCCAAATAACTGTAGATACAATAATGTGTAATTAATTCCCTCATGAAATGGATAAACACAGTACATACCATATGCATTTCTGAATAGGAATAGTGGCAGAAAAATGTAAAATAATTGAATTCACAGTATTTTATGTATGCAAACATCCTGAGTTTCCAAATTAACCCAAGATTATCAAAAAAATTTTGTATGTTGCACTTATAAGATGACCCCTATTCTGAAAGAACCAAATAAATTCTCAGTGAAAAGGGTCGACTGATAAGCCAGTATGGATGGTATTCATGTAGAATTGTGGCAAAGCTAGTACAGTAAAACCTGTCTTGAGAGACCACCTGTTTCAAGAGACCATGATCACCATGCACTCATTTATTGATTATATAATGTTGTGACCTGTTATGAGAGACCACCTGTTTCGAGAGACCATTGTTTTTGGGCAGAAGGGGTGGTCTTTCAAGACAGGTTCTACTGCATATTGGGGCAGTCTGGGCCATAACTTTACCTCATAGGCACTGTGATTTATTTTGTTTTGTGAATGGCTCTTGTTCATTGTATTTAATCAGTAAACTACAAGACGGAATCCACAAACAGTATAATTTGTACTTACTCCAGGTGTGAGACAATATCTGTTGTATCAACTTGTAAACATGAAGAGGTGAAAAAATTTAACACCAGGAACTCTTACAAATGACAAAATAAATAGTAAATGTTATTGCAATACAGCTTTCGAAGGTCAGAGGAGAAAAATTGTTCATGAAAATTCCATCGTAGCTTCGATAGCATCCATCAGTATCTGCAACGGTTTGTGGAACTGACTTACTGGGCTATGATGGGATATATTTTCATAAACAATTTATATTTCAAAATACAATTCCCTTTTCTCATACAGTTTTAAAATCTATCGTGTGTGTAAGGGGGTTCTTTATTGACCATGGGAACATGCAGTAATCAAGTTCATAAAGGCCACTGACATCGTAGTGAGGAAATGATATGCATGTGGGGCTTTACTAACCACAGACATTGAAGGGTTGTCATTACTAATTGTATTCCTTTGGAATTTGTGTAAAATGTTGAGGGCCAATGTGCATAATACATTTCCCTATTTGCAAGTAATAATAATAGAAATTGGGTAACATACAGTTTTAAACATTTAGACCAAAATTTTATCTTGCAACATGAACCCAAACTTGTCTTGATTTTTTGTTTGTGAAACCATACGAACCGTGGTATGTTATAAAATTTCTTTTGTCGGAAAGATATATTCCTATTGATGCTTTGATGTGTGCGTTTTTGCGCCGTATTCTGTACTCACAAGTGAGAAATTTGCGTGATGCATGAGTGCAGTGTTTTTTACTTCTATGATGAGTTGATGACAATACAGCACCATGGATGCATACGACATTTTAAGGTTTGACAGAAACTCAGGTGAATGAGCAATTCTGTCGTCTGAGGAGCAGAAGTAAGTGATGATTGAAACAAGACAGAAAACAAGGCAAGGTCACGGGGTTTGGTCTGCTTTGGTGTTTTACGGCACAGCAACACAATTAGGTTATTTAATGTCCAGGCAATCAGAATCAAGTGCCCTGCCCAAGGATATGCTAAATAAAACCGAACTCGTCAGATTTGATGGTCGATTTCAAACCTGCATTCTTTTGGTCGTGAGTCGAGCCGCTGAATAATTGTTGCTTCTAAAGTCACAACGTCAAGCTGCGCTTGTCTTGACACTTCCCATAAACACGGATATATAAGACTTTGTGACGTAAAGATTTTTCGGCACTTGTTGAAAATTACCTTTCAGAATTGCTAATCATGTAAAATTAACCATGATAATATGGACTGAAGCTTACTAACATTTTCCGGAGCACTTGGGGATGAATTTTTACCCTCATGCCATGCACTCAGGACCTAGGTCTTCTCTCATAAGCCAGCTAATGTTGGTACTCAGCAATACTCCTTATATGCATTGGCGACTTTGGTCGAACAAGTGTCCTTTAGGGCAAACAATATTCTGCCGCTTGTAATAAAATAATTGGCACCCTTCATCACTGTGTCTGGCTGAAGATCACTAATCAAATATCATTATTTCTCAGAAATTAATCTTAATAGTGAAACCTTAAAGCAGCATATTACTGGGATTAAATAATTATCTTGTGACTCTAATATTATTAGGTGCAGACTAAGAAATTAAAAGTCTTAAACAGAATTCCAAATTTGGAATTCCCCTTTACACTGCCTCTTGGCAGTTGGGGTCAAGTTTGTAAGGAAAACCATATGCTTGATACTCGAATGGTTTTCTTTGGGACGCTATTTTTCGTGAATTGGTGGAGCATAAGATTAGGCTTTATATTGCATACTGTTTTATTCTGTTCCTTTTAAAAGGGAGTGACTTTGGCGTTTAATACGAGTTAAACACACTGTCAATGAGGCATTGAAGAAAGTTGATTACTGGAGAACAGAGAAGTGAAAGTACTGAATATTTTAAGAATGTTCCTCTAAAAAATGGACAACTGGTATTTATTTATTTTTTTAAAAATACATCAGTTGTATATAAATGATATATTTGTTATTTTATCAATGTCACAATTTTATTGCTTGAAGAGTGTTGTAAGATGTACATCAACAAAAGTATTTCGGAGTGAAGATATACTCTTTCTTAATATCTGATCATTGCTACAGCTAAGAAACTATCTGTCCTCGATCTGGAATTCCTTCTAGTCCATCTGGAATCTCTTCTAGTCCATCTGAAATTTACAGATGAAATATTTGTACTTCAAGAAGCTGACATTGTTCATCGTTTTATGGGGGTTGTCTATTTTGCATTTTGCTCTTAGATTTTTCATTTTAATTCTTGCGTCCTGATGGTTAGTATCGATTTTTCAACATTTTCCTTTCTCATGTTTTTGCCTTTGATAAATTGCATGTTGATAATAAGCATTTGTTTGCTTAGTCTTGTAAACGTGTTGAACTTGTAAATTTCTATCTTTGAAATAATAATTTTAAACAATTCCTGCTTACCCTCAAAAATATGTTTAGTTTCCAACATTCTTGATAAACTTTAGATGTATCTGTGATGGACAATGATATTGTTCATTTTATTTTATGTTTTGTACTTATCTAATGTGTAAAAATCAAATTTAAAAATTCTGTCGTATGATATGTAGAAAAAAAGAGTTCAGAGAAACCACCAACGGAAACCCCCATCCCCAAAGTCGTTGCTGAAGACCGATTGGTCCGTTAACACAACTCTTTCTTTGGCATCTACAGTTGTTAAGTCATTAATTACATTTTGTGGTCTCTTGGGACAGTTGTACTCTCAAAAGAAGTGGTCTTTAGGAGAGGTTTGACATATTTTCAGGTGGGAAGTTTAACATTACCTGGATATATAGCTATATAGGAAGACATTAAATAACGTATGCTTGAACATTACAAATCAAATATTTGAAATTAGGTAATTAAACGCACTTAATGTCAGTTATGCTACTAATATTTTCATTCTAATAATTACCTGCAAGTAAATCATACTATATCATTATTTATTTGCTGTTAAATGTTTATCATGCATTAGATACCGCAGCATAAATTTGTATGTTATTACTCTGCCATAATGCAAAAATATATCGCTTGGTCTTGAAATTCTGTAATGACCTATATATGTTTCAAGTACAGTAAAATGCATGAATGACAGATTAAAAAACAATTGACCTTAACTGTGGAAAACTTGGGCCCACTTTTTTCGCTTATGCTTTTGTATACAATGAGACAAAAAAGCTATTGTTTTGCACAAATCGTGCATTTAAAGCAAAATGACGTAGTTTAATGGAAGAGGGAAGAAGCATAAAGTAAAAGTAATATGGCAAATTCTGTCAAGGAAGTCTTTTTTCTGGACCAGGGTTCAAATTCAGTATTTTCTTTAATCAAATATGCAAGAGACTTTAAGTCTTTTTTGCCATTTATTTTCCACATAATAATAACATTTGAACTCAAAAACGAGCAGATACACACAAAATATAAATGACGTCTTCATCTTTTAAGTGACCATAAAAAAAAGAAATATCCAATCTTAATATGATACACAAAAGACTATTTTAATATTCAGTATAAATGCTTTAAAACTGTACTGTTTTTTTTTTATTATATAAAGTAAAACAGCAACAAAAAAATCAATTGCAGGTATTGTAGAACTTTTATTGCCCATGTATACTTTGTTTTCTTCCATATAAAAAGATTCTGTGAATGTATTAACTTCAGTAATCAGTAGAAACAAACAGCATGGACTCTGATCTGCCAGCGCATTATGCGACATCAGCTCAAGTTTTTTGTTGTTTGCTGTTGGAGTCGGCTTATACACGAGTATAGACGGTATTTTATTGTTTTCAAGGACACCAGACTAACTTTTTTTTATTTACCTGATAGATATGTGTTATAACTATTAACGTTTGCTAAGGGCCGGATCGGGAGAGAGATGGTGTATTCCAGGGTGTCTGCCCCCGCCCCCCCCCCCCTCCTCCGCTATACAAACAAACGTACAGTCACTTGTAACTTAAAATTTGGCCATCTTTTTATTCTTGCGCACGTTCTTTGGGTATTATGCGCACTTTGAGTAAATAGATACATGCTTTTGTGCCCTTTCGAGGAAAGTCAGTGCCCTTTTGAAATTTTGAAAAAACAACAACATTGACCTGATCCAGCTCAGTGCTGGCTGTGCTTTTATAGTTGTGTTGAACTGATCTGTCAGTAGTATCCTTGTAGATTAATATTATAACTGAGCCGACATAAAATAGTTAGCCATTACGTCGAGCATTTTTGTTGATATAGCAGCAGAGAAAATGAGAGAGAGAGAGAGCTAATAACAACGGCGCAGAGATTCAGGCTAGAGGCTTCCAAGGATTTCAGCTCATTTCTCAAACATCGACAACTCGCGTGTGTGTGTGTGTGTGTGTGTGTGTGTGTGTGTGTGTGTGTGTGATTGATTTTGATTTTTAACGTAGCTTTAACAATTGTTCGGTTATATCACTACGATATCTGTAGTGTGGCAGTTTATAGTGACGTCTGGCACTGGAGCCTCATGCCGTAGACATGTAGCATGATGTTCCACCTAGTCCCATTATCCTGACATCAGGCCGATTAGTCCTAACACTAAGACAAACAACAACTCTTGTACGTCCAGCTGTCATACATCATACTTGTGCTTTATTCAGAATTGTCACTAGCATACCACTCGTGAAAAGTCTTCTGTAAGAAAAGTTTTTAAGGCAAGATTCTTATGCAACAAGATGCTTAGTTAGGTTCATGGCAAATAAAAGAACAAGAAGTGGCCACAATATTGATTCATCCTTGATATTTTATGTGATCAAGAGAAGTTGATACAAGGAAATTTGCAAGACGTCTCATCCTTAAGACCACCTGAATATTATAAAATCTTGTCTTTTGACGCCTAAGACCTGAAACGAGTTATTGAGATGAATTAAGAACATTACCAGTTGCCTCTCTTTGATTGTTTACCATCTCTCTTTGATCGTTTACCATCTCGCTCTCTTTGATCGTTTACAATCTGGCTCTCTGTGAACGTTTACCATCTCGCTCTCTTTGATCGTTTACCATCTTGCTCTCTTTGATCGTTTACCATCTCTCTTTGATCGTTTACCATCTCTCTTTGATCGTTTACAATCTGGCTCTCTGTGATCGTTTACCATCTCGCTCTCTTTGATCGTTTACCATCTTGCTCTCTTTGATTATTTACCATCTGGATCTCTGTGGTCATTAGGGGTTTTGCTTCAACATACAACGATATTACAGTGAAATATCAACTTTACTGATATTATAGTAAAACATCAACTGTACACACGCCACGTTGGACTTTTTGGTCATAAAGACCATCAGAGTTTTTCCTGGATACATAATTTATTCTATCAGCTATTCCGATTACCAAAAAAATAGTAGACTCGATAATGCATGTTTTAGTGCAGTGGTCACCAACCTTTCTTTGCCTACGGACACATTTGAGAGTTTATGAGAGATTGGCCAACCGCTACTACTTACAACAAACACCAATATGAATTTTCATACGCGTAGCATTGACGTACCTTGAGAGTTTATAATTTTAATGTACCTTCCCTACTCATTTCAGCCTTGATTATTTATTATAACTTCTTACCGTAAAAACGTATAATTGTGATTACTAAATTATAACAGCTTAAAACATAGGCACCCAGCAAAGTCTTGGCAGACACCATGGCATCCGCAGGCAACGTGTTGGGGACAACTGTTTAGTGGTTAGGTGTTGGTTTTCTAATACCACTGTGGCATAGGTAGTAGTATAACATTATGTGGTCAAGTCTTTGAAAGTCATGCGCGTCAGCTGGATTGTATAAGTGGTGAGGGCACTGGACGTCTAACAAGAATGGCGTGGGTTAACTACCACCGTAGGTTCAGTCAAAGTGCTGAGTCTTTGGGCAAGGCTTTTCACTTTTTTCCATGTTGATGTGCCACAAAACACCATACCAAACAAACCAAATCCACAATGTTTTTGCAAGTACAAGATACCATTCAGCACAATTTTTTGTTATGTTTCTACATGCTGTACTTGCGATAAATTAACAAGTTATGGTTTTCTTGATAATTTTTTATGATAAATCCATAATATGATTTTAGTTGAGCTGAATAATATGCATTCCATATGTGATGGATTAATGGCAAATACATCTGTTTCCTGTTGTATCAGTTTCTGTCTAAAGTTTAATATTTATTGTTACAATGTTTAAATATCAGCTCCTCAATGTGTCAAGTTCATTTGACTGCAAAGAAACAAATGTGTAGTGTATTCCAAATGGATAGTGAAGTGTTTGTCTAATGCATTCATAAACCGAAAATCTTACATGATCGCTCATTTGAAATTAAATTAATGAAATGAGTCAAATAGTTTCTATCTTCTGCATCCCTAGATTAAGATTATTAAGAAACATTTCATAAATTTCATTCGAAATCATGATAGTGTAAGGTTCTGTTTATTGCATGGTGAAAACTACTCATCGATTAGGATGAAACCGTGGATAACTTTGCCTTACATCATTTATGCTGCTATGGATCTTATTACATGTGCGTCATATAAATGTCTTCAACTGCAATCTGCGCAGACCCAGGTCTTCTGTCGCATAATTCTCTGAGATCTGTATGGGGGATGTTGTTTTGTTTGTTATTTTTTTTGGGGGGGGGGGAGGGGAGGTTGGGGGATGATCAGTAGAGCAAACAGCATAGACCCGGATATGCCTGGGCATTATGCGATGGCAGACCAAGATCTATGTTGTTTGCTGTTGGTCCAGACTGGTACACAAGTACTGATAATAATTGTATATGATTTCTTTGTTTTATCTGCAGTAAAACCTGAAAGTGCTGTGAACCCAAACGTTTGTTTTGGAGTGTTGGTTTCAGGCTTTTAGATTTAAGCAATATTAAACCTTTATATTGTTACAGCCTTTCGTAAAGTTGTGTCTTGAAGTACTTCATATCTATCTTCCTCTTTGCTTTGTTGTGATTTTTCTTTTATATTTTATTTCTCTGCTTTTGATTGACACTATATAGCCATGATTGTGGGGATGCAATGTCATAAACGCACACACACACATACACACACGTACATACATACATACATACATACATACATACATACATACATACATACACACGTACATAAATACATGCATATATACAGACACATACATACATACATACATACATACATACATACATACATACATACAACCAGGAATATACGTGCAATTGCTTGTGTGAAAATTAAAGCGGTCGAAGATTGGCAATAAAAAACAAGCAACCAAGCATTCAGTCATGATTTATGGTCTTAAACTAAGTAACAAAAAAGCGAAAAACAACGAGTTTTGTAAAATTCAACAAATAATTTATTTGTCTACAATACAAAGTGAAAATTTAAAAAGAACTTACATTATTGTCAATTAAATCCCAGATAGTTCTAAAAGTTATATTACAAGTCCAAAAATATAGAGTATTCTAAATGAGTTCCAGTTTTGGTGTTCCGAATGAAGTTCAATATATTGTGCTCATGTGAAATAACCTTGAATAATGTTAATATGCTAAGAGTCTTGATGCATCATAATAACATAACCCAAAACGTGTCTAAATGAATTCACAGAAATTCCAAAATAGTTACTTATTCCTAAAGTTCATGAGCACATTGTAATTCCAATGAATAGTTTCAAATAAATAAATCCTCTCAAATAATAATTGAACACTGTCTCTACAAAAAATGTTTAAGATAGGAATAAATAATTCTCTTATTCTCTTCCTAATATAAAATACTAAGACACAGTTTCAGTACCAGGATGAGGGTCCGATATTCATTCCCAGATCATTCCAACTTGTCAACAAGGCCAGGTCCTTTAACAATCAGCCAATCAGAAATTAGGTGACCTGGTTTTCCTATGGGGAAAATAATGACCTGAACT
Organism: Megalonaias nervosa; assembly: GCA_016617855.1. Classification (NCBI taxonomy): domain Eukaryota; kingdom Metazoa; phylum Mollusca; class Bivalvia; order Unionida; family Unionidae; genus Megalonaias; species Megalonaias nervosa. The sequence goes on along the minus strand of JAECUM010001636.1, from coordinate 42,075 downwards.
CAAATCCGATCAAATTAGTCAACAAGACTTCTTCTACACTTACAAAGATCAAAAGTCCATAATAACATGTTTACCCAACCAAATGACCTTATCTTATAGTACAAACCCACAATGGACAAAATTAACTATTTAATATGTTTTTACTAAATGACTCTTACAATCTGTAATCATAAAAATTAACACACACAATATATATATATGCTTAACAGTTACAAAGGATTACACAATATATATATGCTTAACAGTTACAAAGGATTAAACTTATTTGGAACGTTTTCTTTTACACCTTTAAGTTTCACTGCATCACAATTCAGCATGTTTATTATATCACTGATAGTCCATTTCCCGCATGAACTTTCACTGGTTGTTGATTACCAGCACGAGACATCTGTAATATAACCTGATGATATCATTAATTTAGAGTTCAAGGACAAAGGGACAGCATTCCAAGTATGCACACATTACGTTTTTCATAAACAAAATATAGAAAATATGTCCACCCATTTAAATGAGAAGGTTTATCGATGAACAGATCACATATCTTTAACTTCCGACACTAAGTGCAATTCATTTTAGTACTGCTGCGTACCGTATGTACTTGCTTATAAGTCGGGTCCAACTACAAACAACATAGACATTGATCTTCCGTCGCATCATGCGCCTACAGATCAGTATCTACCGTGTTTGTTCTGCTGATTACTCCTAATACTGCATAGATCCAGATCTGCATGCACATTATGAGACCGTAGATCTCTGTGCTTGCAGCTTTCGGCTGGACTCGACTTACGACTGATTATATATGGTATTCGTCTAATAATTTAAAACGATGTCAGATAAATATGTAGACAACCCACCAAGTTACACAGTTTTAAAAAAAGAGATTTTTTTCTCACATTAACTAATGATATATGTAACCTTTGCAGAAATACTGTTAATTAAAAGTTGTGGTGCAATATTTGATCTTGGTTCAATTGACTCGAAAGTCTGTTTGAACGTCCTGTGAATTATAATCATAAGAAGCTGGTATCAGAGGCTTGAACGAAGATTGTTCAGTCATCATTCGATTAATAATCAAATATTTTGCCATCAAACATTAACACTGGAAATTGATTTGATTCGTTGATTTTATACTAGATATAACAGTTTCCACTTGCCTTGTCAACCAATGTTCATGGTCTGTCGAGCTATACTGGGTCTTAGACATGGAAATCAAATGCAATTACGAAATTTTGAACTCATTTTTGATGTGTCTTTTGTTCCCCAGTGAACAATTATCAATGAATAATACCCTGCATGTAACTATGACAAAACTAACATGCTCTCTTGGCAGGCAGTTATGTTTTCATCTCCTTTAACAGTTAAATGTTGACTTGGATCAAACAGTCAACTTTTAACGTTTGTCAATATCAGAATCATTGAAAACACAAGAAATGTTATAATTAAAAAGAGGTTGGAACTGCTGTGCCTTCTGTCACCCTTATCATTAAAGCCCGCTCCACCCTATACCTTTAGGTTTCCATTTGCTAATTACTTTTTTTATCAAAGTAGTTGTAGTGGTGGGCTTGGCACCAACAAAAATAAATGAAAAAGCTTTCTTAAGTTAATTTCGTATAAAGTGGCTGAGCGGTTTTTACAGCAAGTGAGGATTTATCATGTGCAAATAATGATACCATAAAAAAAATGGCCGATTTCAAAAGGTTCTACCAAGAAGAAGCATTTTTTAATAAAATTTGCTCGTTAAGAAAATATTCTCCAACCTCTGCTAGTACTGTATACAGATCAGGAGAGAAAGGAGACAATGAGTTTAAATAAACTGGAATGAGCTTTTAAATGAAATACAGTCTGGGTCCACACAAAAAGGAATTCTAAAAGAGAGTTATTAAGAAATATCAGTAACCTAGTTCAAACTACTTGGAATTTTATATATTTACGTTCCTTCAGATTTCATTACACAAAATGATCAAACATGACACCAATGAAGCTGGAAGAACAGATAATGTAAGTTGACATTAAAACTTCAATGCATTTTATTGTTCCCTTAATTTGTCCTTGTTTTCCATTGCAGTAGCTCAGTTCGAGCCTAGTACCCATAATCCAAGTTCACAAGGTACCAACCTCGGTGTGTGCTTGCACTTCGCTTCCATTTCCTCTGCATGGCATAGCCTAGTAAGGTACTAAAAGTTTCAATGAAACAGCCATCTGGCCAATATTGAATTGTGAAGATTGTTACCATACAGTCTATCATTCAATCTTCAATTATGGCTGTGGGCAAATTGTCACAAGTCAGTCTGATTGATATCAGTATCAATAAATCCTGTGTGTGAAACTGGTTGAATTAATGGTAAACCACTCTGGAATCCATACCTTCTGTCTTCTTTGCATTCTTCTGCTGAATTGGTTTTCTTCAAGTGGAGCACTTGCCTAGATAGTGGAGATAGTAAAGTGCCTAGCTAGTGAAATGGTTGTTGAGATACATGTATCGCTGTGCTTATGCCCTGGCGTATTATATCTAGAAAATTGGGATTTGTCATTGATTCAGGCAGATCAGGGTTCGCGTTGTTTCCTATTGTTCGAAATTGAAGCATGCTTTTTTTTTATAGTTATTTGATATGTAATATCTCTGAAAGTAAATGACATTTCTTTTGGACCCTTTGAAGATCTTACCAATGAATATACACGACAGACTTTTACCATCTACATATATTAATTTACAGACAGGTGTTGAAAATTCTGTTGAAATTTACACTTTCGGTTTCGAGGAAGATATGGAGTGAAACAAGTGGAAGAGATGTCGCTGTAGGGGTTATGTCATCCTGTGGATAGTAAATGAATCAAACCAAGATGGTTGAGCCATTGAAAAGTATAACACCTTTATCAGTCAGTGTGTCAAAGTAAGAGTTATTTGATAGAAAGCACTTGAGTATTGACAGTCAGAGCAAAAAGGTTGCAATAGTCTGATAACAAACTCTTTCTACTGCAGGTACGACGATGGAATGGTTCCTAAATCACATTTAAACTGATAAGGATGAAAATAATATGAAGCTGTCGGTACTGAAACTTAACTGAGTACCAGGCTACTTAATTTAAACTGAAGGCAGATAGTTGGAAATGTAACGAATGTCAAGAAGGGGGATAAATATATAAGTACAACATTTAGGAGATTTTCACAAGATTTATTGAAAAATGGGCAAAGAGTGTGCAACCTTAAACCTCATCTTTGCATTTACATGTTTCACATCGCTGGTATCTGCAGATGCTTCGGATGGAACAAGCAAGCTTTCTTTCAATCTACCAGAGGAACTACCCAAAGATACCCTCATTGGCAACTTGGCAACAGAGAGTAATCTGTCACTGAATAATATAAATGAACTGGTCTTTTATATAATTCCAAAACAAAGTGTAAATATTTCCCTTTTTAAAATTGACAACAATGGTCAGCTTTGAGTGGCAGCCATCACTGATCGAGAAAAAAAATGTCTTTATCTTCGGACATGTATACTTACTTTTGATGTCGCTGTTAAAAACAAAGATGCATCATTTTTCCAGATTATAACAGTCACTCTGAACATCGTAGATGCAAATGATAACACTCCAAGCTTTGAAGAGAGTGAACTGATGTTTGATGTCTCGGAAATCAAGTCATTACGATCCAGTCCCATTATTTTCCCTGGTGCTACAGATTTGGATACAGGGGCAAATAATTCTGTCCAGTCATATGAATTAATTCCAAAGGATAGTAATTTCAATTTAAGTGTCTCTGATAATGGGAATGGCACATCAACGTTAAAGTTGGATTTGGTTAAACCCCTTGATTATGTGACCCTACACTTTCACATCCTGTCCATTCTTGTAAGAGATGGCGGTGTGAACCCTCAGAGAACTGGAACATTAACAGTAACCATTAATGTGCTCGACGAAAATGACAACCAACCAAAATTTGTCGACTCCGTGCTAAATGTTACTGTTCCTGAAAGTACTGTTGTCGGAAAAGTTATATTGATATTAACGGCAAAAGATGCAGACTCCGGTAAAAATGGTGAGGTCAGTTATGAACTCCGAGATCGTCAACCAGATGAAATCTATTATCTTTTCACAATTAATAACCAAACAGGAGAACTTAATGTAAAAAAATCAATAAGAGTTCATACCAGGCAAAGAATACAAGACAATAAATATACTAGCACGAGATCATGGTACACTCTCTCTTTCTTCGCAAGCTACAGTGTACCTCACTATACTTTGTGTGGGAAATAAACCATCAAAAGTGACACTAAACCTATTTTCTGGTAATGCATCCAGAATTGTGAAAGTGTCTGAGGGGTCAGAGGTCGGCAGCTTTGTTGCTCATGTAGATGTTGAAGATTCTGACACTGGCCTGAATGGCAATGTGACCTGCAGCATATTTAACACGTACTTTGGCCTAGAAAGATTGGTGGAAAAAGGGTACAAGGTCATCATCCAGCACCCTCTTGATCGTGAGACAATTCAGCAACATAATGTGACGATTACTTGCAGGGATTTTGGCACACCTTCATTGGAAGCGATGGTTAGTTTTGTGGTAAAAGTCACTGATGAAAATGACAATGCTCCACGATTCTTAAACCCAACATATATCTACACAAAAGATGTTCTTGAGAATAACACTTACCGAGAATCAATAATTCAGGTCTCGGCAGTGGATCCTGATGAAGACCTTAATGGTATGGTCAGCTATGAAATTGCCCCAAAGTACAGCAGTGAATTTAGCATTGACAGTGTTGGTACTGTCCGAGCACTAATAATACTTGACAGGGAGGCCTATGCCCAGAAACAGTTTGAAGTTTTGGCCATGGATCAGGGTAAGGAACCAAAGACATCCACAGCAACTGTGCTTCTGAATATAATAGATGTAAATGACAATCCATCTGTTTTCATAAAACCTTTATATGAATTCGAAGTTGAGGAGGGGAGGCCAATAATGGAAACAGTTGGTAAAGTGATGGCTGTGGATGAAGACCAAGGGGAGAACAGTAGAATTAATTATTTCATGTGGCCAGTAAACCCCATCAATGGCAGCCTTGAGTTGCCATTTTCTGTTTCAGAAGATGGTATTATCAGGACCAAAATTATTTTGGATCGAGAGGTCAAAAGCCAGTATGAATTCCTGGTTGGAGCAATATTTCTCTTAATGGTTCAGCTCGTGTCATAGTGAAGGTCAAGGACATAAATGACAATAGTCCGCAATTTATCTTTCCTGTTAAGGGCAACAGCACAATAACTGCTTTGAGTGTTGTTTCAAGAGAAGTGGCCATTGCAGAAATTGAAGCAGTGGATGCTGACGAGAATATAAATGCAGAATTATTGTATTTCATATTTGAAGGAAATGATAAAGACATCTTCTTTCTGGATTCTTATTCTGGCAGATTGTTCATTCAAAAATATATTGACATAATAGACAGTACTCTGTTTGTATTGACTGTTTTGGCTCAAGATCAAGGACATCCTCCACGTGCAGCAAACATGACGCTGACTATTATTTTCAAATATTTTAATAAAGCAACGCTTGCAATGAACAAGCGCGCACTGAAGAAACTACCAATTACATCATTATAGTTGCTATGGTTATCTTTGTTACTATTTGATCACTTATATTGTAGTTGCAGTTGCGATTTGAGTTGTTCGCTGGCATGACCTTCACACATATGGATCAAAGGAACTGAAAATTTAAACCAGAAAACTGAAATTCCTCAGTTATACCAGACACCACAGCAGTTTGATGATGATATTAAATATCCAGAAGAGTCACAGCATAAAATAACTCGTCTGAAAATATGGGTTTCTTTTTGACGACTCATCTAGTTCATGAGCGCACGATTGAGCCTTTTTTTTTTGGTTAAATACCTTTCCGTGTGCAAATGACAGTTCTACCTGCTAGAATATCACCCAGAAGTTATGTGGCAAACATTCCAGCTAACGATACATACTATCTAGATGTTTTACCAGGAATTGTTATGGTAAACTTTCTGGTTATTGATTAGCAAAAAGGTTTGCCAGAAATTATTATGAAAGTTTTTGCTTATCAATTAGCCACAATGTTTTCTACAAACTATTTGTGGCAAACATTGTGGCAGTGTTAGACACAATCCCCGGCAGAATACAGTTCAACTCCGCTATTAAATAAATCAATGTAAATAAACGACAAAGCTACATTATTTTTTAAGTTTCAATTTTAAATTCTTTAAAATTTATAATTTAGTGTTTCATTGTTTATACACCAGTTTTGTAGGCTGACAACAAAGTGTACTTAATGTCTGACATTTTTTGGAAATTCATTTACCACTATTTGAGTGAAAATCATTATTACCATTATTGGTGTGGAAATCATCTGTCACTGAGAGAGAATCGTCGTCATCCTTAGCTGAGTGAAAACGTGATCACATCGTTGTTTCTTTGAGTGATTAATCATTGTTTATTTTTTTTGGGGGGGGGGGTGTTGTTGTTGTTTAATTTCATTTCATTCATTATTGTTGACAGTTCGTTTTAAAGTACATATTTCAATTCGTTCCAGTTAGAAACCGTATCATTTTTCGTTATATCAGTTATTTAACTCGGTACGCGTCATTCTGTTAATATCCAATATTTGAATTTATGCTCACGAGTTTGGTGTAAGATCTTCTATCTTTAATTTTATTTAAATAAATATCTTTCGTTTTGTTATCATTTTTAGTGTCTTTACTGTAATCTGGCCCCAGTCCGGTTCATCTTGTTATATCCTGAAGTATGCAGCGCCCCTTGTGATGCGACCCGTGCCGATCGTTCTAGTTAAAGACATTGAAAATGAACACTTCCCACTTAGTAAAACTGTTAGAACAATGCTAAAACAGAACACGATAATGAGAGTATGTTGTTTGTAACTCAAGGTCTTAACATATTTAACAGAAGTGAAACGAACAATTCAAGTAAAATAACAAGCGGTTTATTTCTCTATAATACAAAGTGGAAATGTAAATGGCACTTAATAGCATTGTGAATTAAATTCCAAATAATCTTAAATGTCCTATCGCAGTCCAAAAATATAGAATGTTCCGAATTTCAATAGTCTTGAATGTTCTGATGTTCCAAAATGATGCCATCCACAATGTCTTTAATGAGTTTACACTAATTCCAAAATGTGTTAATCTAAATTCAATGAGCACTTAGTAATTCCAATGAATAATTTAAATAAACAATTCCTCTCAAATTATATCTGAAACAGATGTTGATTCTGATCCAAAAGGATTCCCACATTTTTATTTGACCTAGAGGTTTGTAATTCCATTGGAAAATTCGTCCAGTTGTCTACATGTATGCTATGTTAACAACCTATTTACAACCTACAATCATGGACAAAACTTAGCCGTGTAAACATCCTGTTTACAAATTACCATTATCTTCAAGTACAATATATAATCATGGACAAAAGTGAAGCACATAGTATAGATATGCATAACAGTAAAATATACAGTCTAATATTACTTCATGAATTATTCGTTTTTATATTACAAGCGTAAAAAACATTTTCAGAAAATTTGCGGTTGACGAAGTTACTTATTCACCATTATCATTTTGTTTGTAATATATTTAATGTTCTGGATAGTATTTTACAAACTCCATATTTATGTGACTCGAGGTTTGTGTGTTTGGTTACTATGAAAAGATTGGGGTTGGGGTTGGGGGGTAATTCTTTTCTGTTCTAATCTCAGACTTACCTAAACAGTTCTAATATATCCGTCAACCTGTTTATTTCCGAAATACAAGTATTGTGTGTGTTTATTTTTAAAGAAATATGTAATCTGCAGATACTAAGTACAAATTTGGATATAAAATCTTCGATAGCAGTGACGTAACACTTCTCGAGGTATTACAACTTCATGGTTTTAAAAAAGCAACAGAAAAGAGAGAGAAGCAACAAGCTTTGTAAAATTTAACAAATACTTTTTTCCGTAAAATGCAATGAGAAAATGTAAATACAAAGGAACTTGCGGTATTGCGAATCAAATTCCAAATAATTCTAGAATTATAGGAACAAGTCCCTATGATTAAAGTTCTGAATAAAGTGTTGATGTGCCTGTAGTGGCCCGTATAATTGTGATGTGCCAACAGTCTTTTAATATAATCGATGAATTTGGTCCTCATTTGAAATTTCATATAAATTCAAGTTTTTATTTCCAAGAATGTATTTTTTTATGAGCACTCTGAATTTCCAGTGAACAAATAATTTGAAAAGATTTTCAGCCCAAATGAATTCCTGGGCACAACAAAAAATACAATTGATTCTATTAAGATCTTAAAGCACGTAAGAATAATTTCTTGGAAAACAAGACTTTATAGCCCTCTACTTGACCTCAGGTCACAATAAGCATTTTCTAAAATTTAAAACAAACTATAATTTAATGACAGATAATCTTCTAGAAGCTTATTACTGGTTATAATTAGAAGGTCTGTTACTAAAATCATAATATTGAATGTGGAATATATCTGGTGGGCCGGGCATATTTAGTGGGGAATTCCAATAACCTAGACCCAGGCCCAAATAAACATGTTTATTTGATCCCAATATTAAACCCATATAGGGAATATTCTAGCTATGTAATACTTGTTTGAAAATTTAAAAAGTCAATGATTCAGGTCAAGTAGAAAATGGACCTGACTTTGGACATGATCAAATCTAACATACAGTGCTACATTATCAATAACATATATGGAAATAAATATTTTTTGAAAAATTAACAAACAGTGCAAATTATATGTACATAACAAGGGTGTTTGCAACTTTTTATGTTTCTTATATGCCAATAACCTTACTTTATCTTCAGAACTTTGTATGATACAGAGGCAACAAGAATTCTTCAGAAATGTGGACTAAATCAGTAAAAACCATGCAGCAGATACAGTTTAATGCTTGATCTCCATAGATAACAGTATGTAATACTATATTTATGACGTGATAAAAAAGTAAATTTGCAAATGAATCGGATATTCAAAATATAGAAAGTATTTAAAATGTTAAATACAAAAATTAAGAAATATAAACCATAATATTAAATATGAACAGTTTCATAGAATTCTGAACAACTGACAGTGTTACTTGGTCCTTTTTATAAGCATAAGTTCTCGTTTTCATTTTGAAAATGAAATTCAAATTCCGCATTGTTATTACTAACACTGCTTCAAGTCTTGTAACTTAATCAGATAAGGGAAAGCTAATAAATTTTATATCGAAACCTTTGCTATGCCCTATCTATTACATAAATGCCTACAGTGAGTTTGTGTACATTACTTTAGAGTCATGATTTTAAGTTACGTTAACAGTATGAAGGGTCACTCAAAGCTAAAAATTTGAACTGCTTATAAACCTTGAAGCAATACTAGCAGTAAGTTATTCCATTTCTACACCCTTTTTGATATCTGTAACTTTAATAAAACATTTTAGTAAGGCCAGGTTGTGCAGAAAAAAAAACATCTGGCAGGCTGATTGTTTCAACTAAACTGTTTTAAGTTGCTCACAAAAAAAAGATTAATAACTGAAGGGTTCAATGCTTACCTTAAAGCCCCAATGCCGCCGTAAAGTGGAAAAGGTCGTATATGCCACATCACCTGAATAATATTGAATCTTGAATAATATTGGTCCTTAACATTGCTGGGTACCAATTAAAAATACATAATATCGACGATTCATCACATTTTTCCCTCGAACTGAGAAACGCGGCCATTTTCACATGCTTACGATTTAATCGGATGTTGATCGGTGACATACGTGGATCAATTGATTTCAACCGAAAGCTGGAATACAAGATTGATAACGTCACCGTTGTAAAACAGTAGAAACAAACACCACGCTATGTCGGATACGGTAGGGGATACTTATGTGATAGTATTTTAGATTATCTTGTTTCAAATATAAATAAACTGTATACGAAATAAAGGAAAAAGGTTAAGAATGTTGTTTATGATATGTGTGCAAACTTATTCAATTTCAAACTTCTGCGATCCGCTTGACAAAGAATTAGCATACCTCTTTTCCTTTCCTGTTTAATCAATTTATTCGCCATGTGCGAGTGTTGTTATTAGACCAGCCTTTGGTGGAATGTATGACGTCACTACTTTTGAAGCATTCCAAAGACGACGGAATTAAGAGAGACTTCGGTGACTGAATTAAGAGGTGGTACCTCTTATTTCAAAACTGAATATTTAAACGTCGTTTAAACCTAATATCTTGATTATTTCAAAGAACGGTTATGTCAAATAGTTTTTTTTTAACAAATCATTTCCTTCCTTCCAAATTTTAGTTAGATTGGAAGAATAGTGAGATTTATGAAAAACGGCGGTGTTGGGCTTTAAACAACCGATCAACATTCAGGTCTAAATGGATTCAAGAAATGTCATATTTTTTCAAGGGCTCGTGTGTTCAGTAACCAAACCAAGGGTATATAATCGCCACTTGGCAGTGATTTATTTTACAGTCAGGTTTGTCATAAGGCTTTGTTGAAATTTTAGTGTACGTGGTCAGATACAAACCAGAGGCTCACAAGAAACATATGCTGTTTATTGTTGAATTGTTTGTGTGTACCGAGCTTCATTTGCGACTTTGGTGTTAATACGGTGCAATCTAACAGTGCCTGTAGTGGCTCCCGTAAACAGGGGCTTACATTAATTCAAAGGAATTTAAGATACCAATTTGTCTTCAACACGGTGTAGACATGACCTAAAGATATAATCTGTATTGATTCAATAATAATAATAATAATAATAATAATAATAATAATAATAATTCAATACCAAAAACATAATATCTACCCTCAGTTAACTTTATACCTTCCCTCCGTTTCTTGTTTAATTTTTTTTTTCAAATGTAGCGTTATCTAGATTTACCGATAAGTAGAAATCACTTAAATAGGTAAAATAGCTTATATAGAAATCAGTCCGTAATCTTGTAAGATCTGTAAAGTTTCAGCAACATCGCCTCTGCAAAAGATCAGTCTGGAAATCATTTAGACGCTCATTTTATCTGTTCACCCACAATTTAGATAAACCTCAGAGTTGAACGTTAGGTTGACTTCGGTGTATAGTCTCTTTAAATGACATGCTTGTGTTTTCATTTTTGTTTAAAATTCATTTCGACTTTGCTAAGCATCAGTGTAATGAGTAATATCATTGTTATGATTATTTGTGTCATATGATATTTATATTTGAGCAAACGTCATGACCAAAAATTAAACCCGGGCGCAAAACTGTGGAACAAATGAAGAAAGTCGCAGAACCTACCGACGTCATGATGGAAACAGTTACTTTTTTTCCTTAGTTTATTCATTATACCAAAGAAGCATTGACTTTTATTGAAAATCGGAAGTATATTACAGCGTATGTTTGAGTTTTTAGCGCACAAAAACAATCAATGACGTAAAGTTCTCCGTAAATGTACACTTATCGAACATGTGACTAGGAGAACTATATTGAATCCCTGTTTTGACTAATAATTTGTTTCACTTTTCTGCAAGAACATCCGTATTCAATCAACTTTTCATATACAAAAATGAAATGGAGAAAACAAGAAAAAGATTATTTGCTAGCGAGTACAGTATTAATACAGAGTTCCAAGTGTTTCGCATTTGTCTGTCGTCGCTACGGGTTGCCTGTGAAATGCAAAACACACACACACACACACACACACACACACCGAAATTATAATTAATCATAATTAATGCATACAATGTTATAATCATCCTCCCACACAATAATATATATGTGTATATACCTCTAAATTTTCTTATCATTCATATATACTTTGACACTGAAACTGATTTAATTAGTGTCCCATTTCTCTTTTAAAGTTCATTCACTATTTTGTGGTGTGTGTGTGTGTGTGTGTGTGTGTGTGTGTGTGCACATGAAGAATAAGCAAAAAGCCTTTGTAAAACCTACGTAACAAGGATACCCGTCTTTAAATTTCCAAATAATTCTGCCTTTTGTGAAAGTTTTCTCAATATTATGTCTAAATTATGAGCTGAGGATTGGTTCTTTGTAACCATGATTACATTATCTTAGAGTCATTATTATGAAGTCAATTCATGATGCGTGTGAGAATTGGGTTAGTTTCTCTGTATGCCAATCAACGTGACTCTACTAATTTGCCTATTGTTAATTTGAACGTGTGTGTGTGTGTGTGTGTGTGTGTGTGTGTGAGAGAGAGAGAGAGAGAGAGAGAGAGAGAGAGAGAGATTTGGATTTAACAATTTTTAATAATTTTCCATTAGTGCGATGTCTGCAGTGTGGCAGTTTATTGTGATGTCTAGCACTGGGGCTTCATGCCGCAGATATGTCCCACCCAGTCACATTATCCTGACCGACCTGTCCTAACACTAGCCTCTTAAAGCTGAGCGCCGAGTGATGCTGCTGCTAATATCGTTTTGGCATGACTCGGCCCGAACCCGCGACCTCCCACAACCGAGGCCGACGTATATTTATATATTTATATAATTGGTCAAGAAAACCATGAGAGTGATGTATATTTTTGTCTCACTTGCACTGACATGGCGAAACAATGGCATAATTTTTCCGGCAGCTTGCAATGGAGTCGGCATCAGCAATGTTAAAGTACTGTGTTGAAGTGTCAACAAGTCAGTTACTGTAATTATACATCATTGCATAGACGCAGCTGAGACTCGAAATTTCACAGAATATTTATAGATTCCTAGCTTTATCAGTTTACTTGCTTTTATACTTTATTTTATTTATCTGAATAATTCGTACATGACATGGCTCTCATCGGTATATTTATTTTAGTTTGTGTTCCAATATTTCAAGAACCAAGAAATAAAACCAATACATCTAAATTAACATCAAAAGGCTGTATTATTGCTTCAACCCAATTCAGGCAACACCATTAATTATAGCAAGTGACTGTCTCATTCCTTTATATATATATTTTTTCTTTTTTACAAATAGTTTCATCAACACAGTACGAATTCGAGGTCGGCTCTTTTTAATTTATTTTTTCCCTTGGCATTTTTCCACATGTTTGACTACCTTCAAAAATATATTGTGCACAATAAGCGAACAATACTTGAGTTAATTAAGAAACTAGCAAAGAAATAAGGGTCAAATCGGTAAAATACAAATCAAACATTTTTGCGGTGATTTTTAGTTCTATTGTTTATTTCGTATGCGAACAAAGCAATGAAGTGTCAGTCATTAATGTTTATTAACTGACTCAAGTATTGCCAAACGTGTAATATGGTTTTAATTACCCAGATTCCGTTGGACGACTTACTTGAAAAGGTTACTTACAAGCTTATTTTACGGCAACTCAACCAAGGATATATTTTTCAAAAAATTGTGTAACAAATGAACAAAATGTAGCTACCTTTAGTTCCATCCTTATTTCATATCCTTTTTATAATGAAATGTATATCTTCAGTTTGATTTTAAACAACAGAATGGTATTTTTTTACACAGGATACAGTGACTCCCCTTCAAACAGTTACTCCCCTTCATAAAGTGACAGTGACTCCCTTTATAAAGTGACACCCCTTCTTTAAACGCCACAGATGGAGGGGTTAAACATACCTCCTTGAATTTAAAATATTGTATTTTGATTGTTTTACATTATACACGAGTGTGTGAGGTTACGCCTAGTTACGCCGTGGACTGTTACAATTACTTATAGTAAAATCATACATGATTTCCAAATACAGTGTCATTTCTTTCCAAAAAAACCTATATGTGGTTACTTTTCACCCTTCAAGAATCAGCATTGAAAAAAAAAAATGTCTTTTTAGGAGACAGTTTGGTCAATATTTTCATTTCAGTTGCAATAAACTGTACTTTGAAGAATAACGGGGATTAGAATCCAACGTTTGTTCAAAATTACAGTAGTTTGAAAATGTAAGGGAATTAACTATAATTGGAAGACACTTTCCTTGATCGAGTTACATCCCTTAGATCACAATAACGATTTTTATTAGATCACTTCGCCCTTGTAAATTGCCGCTTTATTTTAAAATTGACATATCATTTTATTAAAAATAACAAAACATAATTCTGTCAAGAAAGCAACCCGGATACTCTATAGGAGTGACCACATTTTCCAATTTTTGGGCAAAATGTGAAATTTTTAACGGGTGGTGTGAGATTCGCAGCGAGAATGGTACCGTATTACGTTTCCTCAGTGACCTGAAGCATGACTTTCCATACATACATTATGGTTTATTTACAAGTAGATAGTTGTTTATGAACAGTGAATCAATAAACTATCAGATGAAATCCAAAGAAAAAACACACTACTTAGAAATGTCCTTATTCTCTTTTATCCGTTTCATGGAGGTTCAATATCCACTTTAATCTTGAATTTTGCGGATAATTCCCGAGGTCCTAACCTTCTTTCGACAGTCTTGTCTTTAGCCATGAATTCCTTTATACAAGATTCAGATTGGGGAGAAAATCAACTTTTAAAACATGTTTCGTAAGGAACAAGAAAGTTTATTCGAGGAATAAAAACAAAGAGAAAAGAAAGAGAGGAAAACAGCTATTTTAATACTGTTGCTTTTTGATGAATAAGAGCTGCTGAAGACTGTATGTTGTCCATCATTACAGCCAAGAGAAAGAGAAATATTAAATAATTTCAAGGAATACTATAGTGCTGCTGCTGATTATAGTGCCATGAATTTTTGAAAACTGTTGCGACTCTATGGTTTTAAAGAGAGTAACAGAAACAAGCTAAGTCATCAAATTTAGTAAAATTAAGAAATCATTTATTTTCCTATGATACAAAGTGAAAATTTAAAAGGAAGTTACAGCATAGTGAATCAAATCCCAATTAATCTTAAATGTTCTATCAAAAGTCAAAAGAAAAGAACTGTCAACTTGTTTGTGAAATGCATTCATAGTGTCTTGAAATTTTACTATATCATTTTAGAGTCCGATACGCGTGTCATATAACTACATCTTATCTTTGGATGTGCCTAGCGGTCATTGAATATTTGTCCACAAAATGAGTGTTTGTCGGGGGCATGAAGGTGGGAGGGAAAGATAAATTGGGAAGACTTTTATCTACAATACCATTTGATTAAACTTGCCTTATATATCATTAAAATAGAGTACATCATATTAAAATATATTTATATGCCATTAAAATAACTTTATGTACCATTGATAGACTCGTATCAAATTAAAACAGCCTTATATCCAAATAAAATAGCCTTAGATATCCCATTAAAATAGACTTATATTCCATTAAAACAGCCTTATATCCAAATAAAACAACCTTAGATATCCCATTAAAATAGACTTATATCCCATTAAAATAGACTATATCATATTAAAATAGCATTATATGCCATTAAAATAGCTTTATGAACTATTAATAGCCTCATATCCAATTAAAAACAGTCTTACATCCAAATAAAATGGCCTTATATCAAAATAACATTATATCCCATTAAAATAACCTTAGATCCCATTAAAATATACAGGTATGTGACTCGGGTTTTCTTGATTGCCCACGACGGGGATTTAGATTGAGAGTCGTGTATAAAATTAATGCATTTGATTGCAAGGTTATTGTTTGTTTTCGTTTGCATGTGGATTTTTTTGGGGTGGGGTGTTATTATTGTTGCTGTTAGTTAGTGTTTGTGTGTGTGTGTGTGTGTGTGTGTGTGTGTGTTCATTTCTTTTTTTTGTTTTTTTTTTTGTTTAAGGGCATAGTAAATATTTCCTTTGTGGCTATATCATACGGAGGAAATGGAAGCTAGGTGCCTTTAGGGCAATCTGAGGAATCCGATCCGAGCTGGCCTGGACAAATATTGAAGCCACGACCCATGGAGTTCAAGTCCGAAACTCCATCATCCGAGCTACCTGGTCTCCCCTACAAACTTATTGATTTTAATTGGAGAGGTCAGCAATAAAAATATAAAGACTTACTGTAATTCGTTTCACTGAAAATGTAAAACAGATGAAATTTTTATTGCTAGATGTTATTGTGTTATATGATTGCTTACTTTTTATTACTATATGTTCCTGTGATAAATTCTTTCTTGCTTGCTATTGCTATATTTTATTGTTATATGATTGCGTGTTTGTTATTGCTAGATGTTATTGTGCTATATGATGACCTGCCTCTTATTGATAGATATTATGGTGCTGTATGATTGCTGAATACTTGTTTGTTATTGTTAGATGTTGTTGTGTTATATACTTATTTATTTACCTCAAAATTAAACTTAAAAGTGAGGAAAAATAAAACTATGCCATGTTTGAAAAAAAAAAGTTTATCACACTTTTGCGAATTCTGCAGCATTCTATAAATTAAGAGAAAGCGGATACAAATTTAAATCTGCATTTGCATATTGAAAACTGGATGTAGGGAACAAAATTAATTTGTTTTACAAGGATAGCATATAAATCTTCGTTACAAATCCAATCTGCTATCAAGAGCGTTGACGTTTCACCCAATGGTGTGTTGTGATTCACTCAGGTATTCAAACGTAGCGTGTAGTACAGTATATATTATTCATTATTTTAAGTGTTTTAATGGTTATTTAACTTCTGTGTAATTTCTGTGCATAACAGAAATGGTATTGTTATTTGTACTCGATTGTCTTGGTTCATGATCAAACACGAACACCAGTACTGAAATGTCAGTGTACACCGAAACCTTTTTTCTCTAAAAATGTCATCACATATGACAATGAGTGCCCTGTCCCTTTTGCACTATTGGTATGAAGTCAGACATATTATAATTATTGATTTGCACTATTGGTATAAAGTCAGACATATTATAATTATTGATTTGCACTATTGGTATGAAGTCAGACATATTATAATTATTGATTTGCACTATTGGTATAAAGTCAATCATATTACAATTACTGATTTGCACTACTGGTATGAATTCAATCATATTACAATTACTGATTTGCACTATTGGTATGAAATCAGTCATATAATTACTAATTTACACTATTTGTATAAAGACAGTCATATTACAATTACTGATCTGTTATATTGGTTTGAAATTAGTAATATTATAATTACTGATTTGCACTATTGGTATAAAGACAGTCATATTACAATTATTGATCTGTACTAGTGGTATGAAGTCAGTCATGTTTCAATTACTGATTTGCTTTAAGGGGAAATCCCGAAATCCCTACGTTATATTTGAGACTGCTGTAAGTATCCCCTCATTTATACCTACAACACTGAAAATAATAAAGAACATATATAGGTATATGTGACTCGTTGTTCAATAAATCACAGTCCTATATATTTCCTATTCGAAAAAAAAAAGGACGATTCATTGCAATCAAAACCATTAGATTTATATTGGATTTCGTTCAGAAATAGTCTCAATTTTTGTAATAAATGCGAGAAAGTTGCAACAGTATTCGAAGTTACTCTATGATACGACTATTTTGCAGCTGGGTCATTGCTTCCCAGATGCGTAGAAAGGATTGATTGTTAAAATTAGTTTCGATCGGACACAGATAATTTCAATAGTACCGGGTAAATATTACCACAATGGCTACAATTGCTATGTACTACGCTCCACCAGTGTCATACAGTTTCGCAATATGAATAGTGGATATAAGTGCCGTGCAAATGAAATCATTACTGTACTTAAAAAATACTATTGAAAATAATATTACAGTATTGGCTACAACTTATTTGTACTAGACTCCAATATGGTTATAAAGTTTCGCAATATCAGTAGTGGAATGTAAGTGCCGTACAAATGAAATCATTATTATACTTGAAAAATAGTACTTTAATAATATTACAATATTGGTATGAACTTAAACTGATTCGTAATAGACTATACTATGGTAATAACGTTTCGCTATACCAATAGTAGATGCAAGTGGTATGCAAATTAAACTACTATTGTAATAAAGGTAAAGACAAGCAATGCAGTTTCCCAAAGTTAGTCAAATTTTAATTTTATTTGATAGTTCTGACAGTTTTCAGTACTCTTTCCATCTCTTGGAGAAGTTCTCTTCGACAGAGCACAACCTGATTAGTTTGCAGACCCACAAACTACAACCTAAATGTAAACCAAATTGCATTGTTCGTGTTTGTCTTCTTGTTTCTCCTTGTTTAATAGAGATTCCTGCTCTGTATAGAAAGTGTGTGAAAGAATAAGATTTCGAAAAATTGCCACGTCATTGTGGAAACCAGGTCATATTCGCATCATCAACCGAAGTAAAGGCTTTGGAAAAGTGCCACATTTTTGTACTTACGAACCTATTTTATTTTTTTTTTATTGTGACTTAGAACTAGCTATGAATTCAATACGAACCTATCTTCGTTATCTAACAGCTGCATCGACAGGGGCGGGGATATTTGTTTGCGAGTACGTCCTGTTTCTACGAATGGAAAAAACCAAATCGCAATATAATCAGCGCATCCTTTTGTCTTAAGCTATCTCATTAATTTCCTCAACGAGAACATTTTTCAAATCGTAGACTGGTACGGGGTTATCTTTTTGAAAATCTTAAACAAATATGTACGTGTTTTAAGGAAGATGAAATCATCACCTTTTCGATTAGTAAGATCCTCCAGTAATATTTTGTTTAAAAATAGTTGATTTGTCATTCCCTTTAGAATAAAGAAAATAAAGAAACTCAACACGTAACCAACTTAATTTCCTTTACAACAGGCGAAAAAGTTATTGTGTCTTTATGTTCAGCAAAATTTAAAATGTTTCCCGATGACATTCAAAAAGTTCAGAATTTGAGCATTCGTTTCCTAGTTTTGAAAATTTAAGAAATGTCTTGCTTTCGTCTTTCGTGTGAAACGCGAAACAAAGAAACCTCTGTGGTAAAACTGCAAAGCTGTATAAAAAATAAAAGTTGCTTTGAGTGTGGTTTTTCTTAACAGAGAAAAACAAACGAAGAGAGCGCGTTATATACGGTTGAAAAGAAACGTATAGATACTTCCATTGCTCGATCCATAACATGTCAAACAAGCTAACGGCCTATGATATGCATAACCAAATTAGCTGACAATCTATAACAGGCATAACCAAACTAGCTGACAGCGTATACTAGACATAAGCAAACTAGTTGACGGGCTATAACTGGCATAACCAAACCAGCTGGCAGCCTATAACATGCATAACTAAACTAGTTGATAGACGATACTAGGCATAACCAAACTATCTTACCAAATCAGCCAACCTAGCATAACCAAAACTCTAAGATCCTATGCTAGGCATAACCATATCTGACAGACTATGCAAGACATAACCAAATCTGAGGTGTGAGCTGATAGTAAGAGAATCGTACTAGGGTAATCCCACGAAAATGAAATAGAACAATAGATCAGAGTGAAAAACAAAATGTCAGCAAGTTTTCCAAAACCGTGGGTCGCACTTACGTGTGACGTGATCTCCTTATACATTGTAAAGGATGACCAGTCCGATTCTTAAAATGATTAATAAATCGGGTTTCTGCTTGAAATCCGAAATCGTTAGCGACTGTTGATCACTATGTATGGCGACCCAAAAAGAATTGGAGTCAACGTTACAATTGGAATGATTTTGTAAATTTGACGTGCATTATGTTTCGTCGCATTTCCCTACGTACATTTGAGCGTTTTTGAACAGGCTGGCGTCACACCTGGCCCCCGGGTTATCAATATATATTCACGCTCAAACCCATGTCAAAATTCTGACGTTTGATACGTTAGTGATTTTTAATAAACCAGTCACATATCTGGATTATTGCTGATTATCTGTTCAGACAAAATAGATGCTTTACAGATTTAACAAATACAGATTAACAATGAAAACATTTATTATTATTGATCGACTTAGTTTTCTGTCAACTGAACAGCGACAGTGTGTCGAGGTGTACATTATCGAGATGCGAAGCTATGGTAAACCTTGCACTGAGACAAGTTCTGTTGTGTTTTAAAATATTTCTTTTAATCATGAAGCAGACAATAGAAGGACAGAACGCCGTATCCTCTCTGCACCTATGACGAAAGAGGTTACCAATGATATTTAGATAAAGAATTCGCATATATTTCTAAATATTTGTACAGTGGTACAGATTTGTAAATATCTGTACAGTGGTACAAACTTGTAAAGAACTGTACAGTGGTACAGATCTGTACATAATTGTGCTGTGGTACAACTTTGGAATTAACTGTATAGAGCTACAGATTTGTAAATAACTGTACAATGGTACGGATTTGTAAATAACTACGGTGATACAGATTTGGAAGTAACTGTATAGTGGTACAGATTCATAAATAACTGTACATTGGTACAGATTTGTAAATGAATGGACAGTGGTACAGATTTGTGAATAATTGTACAGTGGTACAGATTTTTTAATACCTGTACAGTGGTACAGCTTTGTAAATAATTGTATAGTGGTACACATTTGTAAATAACTGTACCGTGGTATGGATTTGTAAATAATTGTACAGTGGTACAGATTTCTAAATGTTTGTACATTGGTACTGACTTGTACATAGTTGTACAGTCATACGGATTTGTAAATGATTTTACAGGGGTCATTTGCAAGACTTTCATATTTATTTTACTAAGTTAAAGAGACACCTGTGTCTTTTAGACCTTTTATGAAAGAAACATATTAAAATTTATTTGTACTTTCGTTTATGATAAATCTGTGACCAGTACATAATTCCTCTCAAAATGTGACCAGAATGACAAAGAGGATTTGTAGATTGTATCTATAGTACAAGATTTAACAACTTGTGTTAGGTTTTTGGTACGGTGTTGAAGATGGCGTGAGGTGCCTTTTAATTGTAGAAAAACAGTCTAATTGTGATACATGATAGGGGAACACTGCACGCGTCAGCTTCCGCGATCGAACATGGGACACCAGAAGTACAACGCGCATATTGCATGGGGGAACAACACCAACATTCACCAATCTCTCTCTCTCTCTCTCTCTCTCTCTCTCTCTCTCTCTCTCTCTCTCTTAGGTCGCACATATAGCCTCTTTCAGGTTTGCAATTGTAAGACTATCCCTTAGCTACACAATCCTTTATAAACTTCCAAAAAGCAATTTCGCCTATATTAAGGCTTTTGCAATTTGTCTGTTTCTTCGTTTTTCACTTATTTTCCTGCATGTTCACTTCGAATTTAAAGTAATTTGTTATTTGTGTCAACAAAAGACTTTCTAACACACGCAGATACCTCATTGTTTCTTGCACTTCTTTCAAAATACGCAGATATTCGAGTGAATGTAATAATGAGCTGTGAAAAGAAGAGATGAATTGAAGTCGTGGAAAACAAAATTATTTTGGTTGACATACAACATCCTGTTCAATAACTTTTACACACAGTCCGGTGCTTATCATCATCAGATACCGTTTTCATGCTTCTTCTTGAAGACATCTATACACTTGGGAAGACAACGCACCTCCATGTCTAAGTTTCCCTAAATTGAATGCTTTTCTTTTAAGTACAGGTTACACTGCGCAAGGTGCTAGGTTGTTGTCGATCAGATTATTAACAAGACCATAGAGTTCTAAGCGGACAGAAGAATGATTGTTCTTCAGCAACGGTCGTGATCGTACTATCGAAATGTGGATATGCTCGCTCACATCTAATGATCGGAAATTCACAATCTTCTATGCTTGCTTGATAGTCCGGAAAAATGAAATTAGATAGTACCAGTGTTGGTTTTTATCTTTCTTCTCGCTTAATCAGCACGTTTGACATCTATTTTAAAGTTTCGCTAATTGTATGCTTTTTGATCATTATAGAAATCAAGCGCTCTAACGGACAAAGTACAAACTGGTGTAAATCAAGGAGAACCTGTCCAACCTAACCGCTTTACAATGACAGCGCCAAAGGTCACTCTCAGAGGTATAATTTTGCGAAGGTTGGGCTTCGTGGACCAAGTAATTATTCCTCAATGCCCATGGCTGATTCACTAAAGTGAAACATCGTTTCTTGTGTTTTCCTGGAGTCCGCTTATTATTGGGTCGGGGTCAAGTCCGACTGGCTACTGATACGTCATCTGTCACTTCCTGTACTGCTAATTAGGAGAGCATTTTTCGGTCCAGACCATTTTATTTTCTTGCTTTGCCTCATGTTTGCATTTATTAATATTTAATGTATAGCGATACAAATGTAGATGCCAAAATACAGTAAGATACATTAGAGTTTTCACTGAAGAACAAATAAAAAGCACGTTCTTCTCCACAAAATTATGATATGGAGACCTCAATTCAATATTGCCTCAGGCGTGGGGTTGGGGTGACATTTTTAATTGTTTTTTTTTTTTTTGTTTTTTTGCCCACAAATAGCTCAAAACAAATAATATTATCCTGAGTCAGAAAAAGGAAACAATATCCTTAATATTACTTTTTGAAAGTAAATTATGTTGAAGTGGTGTCCGTCCAATCGTCTCTGAAGTTTCGTTGATAACGCTGAAAGGCATCTACTCTCCATCCCTCGTTCCTTATGATAATTTTCATACACAGCTTGAAAGTCTACAATTAAATCATTTGTCGCTCACCTGTTATGATATGTGTTGGTAATGATTTAATTATTTTCTAAGTTGGTCCCGGATCTCATCCTGTCCTGTTTCGAATGCAGTATGGCGTAATAAAGATCAGCAACATATAATTATTAACTTATGTTATCTTTATTTATTTCCACTAACCGGAATATTTGTCATAACTGAGGGACGGCATCTATGTACACTGTTACGAATATATAGTTTTAAACTAAGTCACAGGAAAGAGCAAAAACCAACAAGTTTTGTAAAATTCATCAAATAATTTATTTCCCTAGAATACAAAGTGAAAATTTAAAAAGAACTTACAGTCTTGTGAATTAATTCCAAAAAGCCCTAAAAGTTTTATCACAAGTCCAAATATACGAAGTTCCAATTGAAATCCAGTGGTATTCCAAATAAATTCCGATACCAAATGTGTTGATGTGCCTGTAGTCTCGAACATGCTAATGTGCCAATAGTCTGGAATGTGATGATTTGCTAACAGTTTTTTGCTGTATCAGAATAATATAATCCAAATATGTCCTCGTTTGAATTCACTATAATTCCATATTAATGTTTCTGTCCAAGAATATTTCTGGGCACTTTGTAATCAAGTGAATAATACTTTTGAATAAATAAATCCCCCCAAATGAAAAAATGAACACAACAATAAAACTAATTCTGCCTCAAGATGTTAAAGCAAGAATGAGTAATTTTTAGAAAAACAAGATTATATATCTCTCTACTTGACCTAAGTCGCAATTACCATTTTCTGAAAATACTTCTGTTCTAGACGTTTCCAGGGTCAGACTCAAGATTATAAACATGTTTACCATTAATAATGATCTGAACATTTAATCAACAATCAGAGAGAAATGTCTAGCTATGTATTCTGTTGTTTACAACAAAAATGTAACTGGTCAGGAACACTATGAACTTGATCTTGGAAAAGGTCAAGTACAAAATACAGATGTACATAACATATAATCATTAAGAAAAACAAACAAATACTACAAAATTAAATATACATAACAGAACATAAATATAGGCTCCACCCCTTCCACCATCACAAATTCCGTTACGACCCCTGTGATTGCTTTGTATTTTATCATCTTCCTTGAGATCAATAGATCTACATCGTCAGTACATGTAACTTGGAACCCGTTACATTATATCCAGGGTTATAAAAATTCACTTGTAAAATTGACTAGCGAGTTGAACCGAGGTTAACGCCAATGTCACCATCACCATTTCAGTGAATAGATGATATTCGGATGTCGTCGCGGGGATGTGATAAAGCAGACGAAAATATTGATTCAAGGACTTCTGTTCAGAAGTATTACCTTTTAATTTTGTTATGTATATTTAATTTAATTATTTGTTTGTTAATTTTATTTTTCTTAATCCTATTACATGCTATTGTAATGTAACAATGAGTTCAGTTCTGTTTGACCTGACTGATTTTTTTTTAAAAATTGTTATTTCATTGACGTAAACAACTAACATTGTATCTAGTCTCTGACCTCGTTCCAAAATCAGTGACAGTTTTGGTAACCAACTTTGTAAAAAAAAATTTAATCTTTCTCAGAGCAAGAATCTTTAAGTTAAGTCAAGGTCATACTTGGATTACGTGACGAGTAGCATACAAACTTCTATTTTGTTTTCAGAAGAATAAACTTCTGACTCTCATCCAGGAATCTGCTTTGCGTCTTAGTTGGCGTATAACTGTTATTTTTTATAGAAGTTTGTCAGTCAGACTCCAAACAATTGACACGTAAAGTTGTTATTATGTTGTGACCAGTTTGGGTTGAATTTTTATTTTCTTCAAATTATTGAATTCAAGTAATTCTTTTCCCTGGAAATACATAAGTGCTCCTACAAAATTCTTGGATGAAGACATTTATTGGAAGTTACACTGAATTCAAAACTGGAATAATATTCTCTGTGATTCAACAAAGGACTGTTGACACAACAGCACTTCGCTGACCATAACAGACGTCATCGCCTTCAATTTTTAATTTCATCGGGACTCGAACTCAGTTTCATTCAGGACTTTTTATTACTAGGACTTCTATTTTTTTAATTCTTGGATTATTTTTGGATTTGATTCGTAAAACCGTAAGTTCTTTTTTCTTAATTTTTCACTTTGTATTATAGGAAAATAAATTATTAGTTAAATTTTACAAAGCTTGTTGTCTTCACTCTTTTATGTTACTAATTTTAAGGGCATAGACTCTTAACAATTTCGACATTAAAAAACATTAAATACCATATCAGCCTGCTTGAAAATCGGCCATTTTGTCTTCGCCATTCTGAGTGTCCAAAATCTGTCGTGTAAGGGACTGTCAGTGTGTACTTTGATCGGGTAACGGGTTGTAATTACAAATTATATCATATAGATATTCGATCCCCTCCCAAATATGTTACACAGAAAATCATTATCTGTCATATTACCTGTCATTTCACCCCATCTTTACTTTTGCCAAAACATAGTTACCTACAATATTTGGATGTGCAGAAAAAAAAAAAATATTCCTGTTTTACCCCCGCTCCCACTTGCACCCCAAAAACTGACAACACATTAACATGAACTAAGGGTGATAACTTGTACCTGAGACGAGCACACATATGTTACATAACATTTCCACCTCGAAGCTGGCACTAGCGCGAATGCGTTACACACTTTCCCAGCGAGAAGATGGAACTAATATGTATGTGTTATATGCTGTCCAAGTTAGAACCCGATAGACTAACATACATTTGATATATACTGTCCCAGCATTTGTGGGATGGGGTATAAGCTCTCACTATGACTTGTTCCAAATCTGAGTATAAAAACAGGCCGACAGATACACAATATCGTCCCACTTCATCCCCATACCAAGAGGACTAGAATCCCTAATCTGTTATTCAGAACGAAAATGAAAACAGGCACAGTTACATACACATTGTCTAGCAGACAGACGATTGGACGAAAGGGTGTATTCTAAGAGCAGCCAAATCCATCCTTTCTAGGGCGACTTTTGTAAATTTCAAGTCTTTGGTTTATTTTAAAACTGAATTGATAAACCTAAAAACACGATCTGATCAAAATGCATAAACCGTTATAATGGTCCCTTGTGATGAAATAAGACGACTTTGTTAGTCTAGATATTGAAAGATACGTTTATCGGATCTTTGAACTGTAACCTTTGAAAATATTGATTTAGATCATACAGGTTTCAGTCATGTAGGATAAAATCTGTACTTCAACAAGACAAGGTAAATGCTTCAATACGGTTTTCACGTATCATCACAAAGAGGTTCAGCTACTTCTTCATTACTTTATTATCATATATGATCATTTCTTTGGATTTTAATTGAAATATAAATAATGTAATGACACATTACTCTTTTGATTAGTAGATAAATAGCTAAGTCATTAAAAAATCATCTTTTGGATATGGCATTTAATAGGTCATGTCAGCCTGCTTTCATTTAAATAAATTTTGCGGAAATTATTTTTCGTCAACTTTGTAGAAAAGGTGTTGACTTTGTTTCTCACTGTAACTACAAGTTTCGACGAAAATCGAAATTGCAAGTGCGAGCAAACGTCCCATATAGAACTTCAGAGGAATTTCGGAGTCATTTTCAGATAGGTGTTTTTTTAAAATTCTTTTTTCATGAAAGATCTGTGGATGTCTGTCTTGTTTACAAAAAATAATTTTACAGCGATGAAACATGCGCGCAAAATAATGTTTATTTAAATCGTGCAGAATGATAGGGAACTTTAAAAACAAAAGGGGGAGGGGGAGGGTAAAACGATGTTGCCTTTTTATATTTTTGTCAATGAATTCACAGTTTGTCGGGTGGGTGGTCATATCTGCAAAAATCCCATTTCTGTCGCAAATGCACAAAAGGAGCGAAAAATCTGTTGGTGTGATCAGTCTGAATATATGACTTTGTATCAACAACTGTGGAAGTAGTATTGGCGCAGGTCATAAACATCGATTTATCAATCAATATGCTATGGAGTTCAAAGGCGGCAGTCGTGGTAAGTAAAGATTACGTTACATTTGCAAGGGCAAACGATTCGTGATTATGAAACATTTGTTATTTAAACAACAACTCCTGGTGTAAAGACGGAGCAAATAAAGGTGTGTTAGCAGAAGTTAATTGGGTGCAGCTTTAACTTACGAGCATCATTTTTATGGCAAACATTTGTAGCTTTTATAAAATAGGCAATAATCACAAGGACAGGGTCGGCATCAGCTTGTGAAAAAAAAATGATTAACGGGAATAAAATGACATGCCAAGTGTTAGATGTTTATTTTTGATAGCGACTAATTTATAATTGCATTCTATCAATGGAGATTTAAATCTAACTAGGGCAGTAATGGTGCTGTGGTTTTCAATTTAGTCATATGATAATATAATAA
Source organism: Megalonaias nervosa (assembly GCA_016617855.1). Classification (NCBI taxonomy): domain Eukaryota; kingdom Metazoa; phylum Mollusca; class Bivalvia; order Unionida; family Unionidae; genus Megalonaias; species Megalonaias nervosa. The sequence goes on along the minus strand of JAECUM010001636.1, from coordinate 15,158 downwards.
TATACAGTATGTAAGACAAGGGCTCTTTGGTGTATTGTGATTAAGAAGGTGGCGTCTAGATAATAGCAAATCGTCTGACACTGTGAGACAATGAAACATAAGTAGTCAATGATGCACCAGTTGAACCTGTTTGCACAAACTTATTACCTAATATATGGATGTAAATAAAGTTCTGTATCAGACAAAAATGCACAGTACTGGCATCCATTTAGTAGTTAATGTGCCGGACTCGCGACCGAAAGGGCTGGAACTAGAATCCCGTTCAAACCAGGTCAGCTTGGCTATAGTAGTGTATTTGTTGGCCCGGCATTGTATTCAAGTTGCTTAGGCGCCACGTGCACAATTCAATCAAGATTATTATTTAGATTATAAAGAACTACTAAATATTAATATTTTTTACTTGTATTACAACATTCTAACTTATCATATTTGACTTCTGTTCCAAGACTTGGTATGGAATTCGTTTTTAATGTAATCAACGGAATAGTGGATGCGATCATTCACCCTCGTGTTTTCAGATTTATTCCAGAGCAAATTATGTTATTTCGTAAATAAATAAAACATAAACGACACATGCTAGTGTTTTATATTCATAAATGATCACCTGATCATTAAAGATAAATTAATACACATTATTTGTCAGTTAAAACTGACACTTAAAACCAAACAAAACTAACTCTGTAAACAAAAATGCCACCAATGTTCCATATCTTATTACGCGCGTTGGTTCGCGCCCCACAGAAACAATAGCCTGGAAACTTCTCCTTTTTTAAAATCATCTTTTAAGATGCTTTTTTTTCCTCTCGATTCATTCAAAGAAATGAAAGCAAAACAGCAGAGGGTTTAGGCTTTCAGCACCTCGCATTTAAGTTTTACTTGGGGAGGAAGTTTGTATTTTCCTTGAAATCGAGATATTTTGTTTCTTGCCAATTAAGGACGATAATTTGATTTCACCGAAAATCCCCTCCTTCGAGGCTTAATTCGTAGGTGTCATGTACCGTAAATGTCACTTCCACGTTGCCAGACTGCAGTGGTGATATCGACTTCCCTTGGTGGGTGAACGGAAATGAGCCTTCATTCGAATGATGCAGAAGGCACATTCTTCCATGTGACAAATGCACATCATGACGTGTCGCCAAAAGACTTCATCACTGAATCAAAGTGATTGTTTTTCATACAATTTTCTTACCGTACATTCACAGTTTATCAATCAATTGCCAATTATGTTGTTACATATAAAGGTGTAGAAACATGTCACATCATATATTTACGTAGGGTGCGTCAGCTTGATATGAACTGGAACCAAGACACTGTATTATAGTTTGCTTCAAGCTACAAGCGTGATATTCTATTATGGCAACAAATAACTAAACCTTGGTTCAGGAAAAGGAGTCTAATTTCAAGAGAATGATAACAAAGGTTTTGAAGAGGAAACAACTTCGATCACATTTTGAGGATGAACTCATGAGTCACCTGCACAAAATACAACTTAGACTGTTAGATAAATTCGCAATAATGTCTCGGTGTTGAGTGTAATGTGTGAAGAGAATACTGAATAACCCATCGTCAAAAAATATTCAAATGTTTAAATTTTACATAGGTTTTTGAATAGCAATTAATTTGAAGGTTGTAATTGTATGAAGCATTGGATATTTGTTCTTTCTTGTAGTAGGATGAATGTGTGTGTGTGTGTGTGTGTGTGTGTGTGTGTGTGTGTGAGAGAGAGAGCGAGAGAGAGAGAGAGAGAGAGAGAGAGAGAGAGAATGTGGTCATGCCAGTTAAACAGTCAAAAATGTATGGTGTTGCCTTCCGAGAAAGGTCCATTTCATTTTCTGAACTCATTATTAACGAGCTGCAATTCTGATACAAAATGAACATCAAATAAGACCAAAGAGTGCCTCAGACATATGCCTCATTGGTTGTTTTAAACGCACCTTGTATAAATTATTATTTTTGGATGGTTCTTTGTCTGAAAGGAGGCTAAACAATGAATATTTTGTTTAAATCCTACAACTCAGATACCAAACATTGACAACAGTTTTCACGTTATTTGATGAACTAATACTTTAACGAGCTGGCCATGGTGGGCTTACATGTGACAAACAAGGCTATAATAAAAAAGGTGAAAAAGGAATAATTGCATTAGAAACAGCGCTATAGTCATCTATTCGCTTTTGAATAGTTTGTGTCAACTCTAGAAACTTAAACCTGCTTTTAAAGCAAATTTTGTAAACAGAAGCTTTTGCAGGGTTTGTTATTTGATGTGAAATTTATGAAACGCGTTGAATAATTTGTATATGTACAGTGTGATCGCGATTTACGCGAGGGTTACGTTTTGAAGCGCGCGCATAATTTGAGATTCGCTTAAAATGAGATCATTTTCTCCGTATAAATTCAGTCTGTTAAAATTAGGGGATGCTTCTGCAAAGTAGATGAAAATAAAAAAAAAATAATTAAAGTTTTCATAAAAAGCATAGGGAAACGAACTTAAAACACAGGAAGCATAAAATAAAAACATGAAATTATGAATTTTAATCAATAGAACATATGTTCATGTAATTAAAAAACGAAAGCTGCGTTGAACAGTAGTGTTGATAACCTCTTCGAAACTGTCTGTATAGAAAACAACGTTTACATATCTTGTTCGGAACTGTCTGTAGAGACAACAACAGGAGATAGGCTCGGGCGTGCAGGCATGCCACTTGAAGTGGAAGGCTCATCTGGAGATGACACTCTGAAGAAAGAGTCCAGCGTAGTCTGAGTCTTATGTTCTCTTTTTTCTCGTAAAAGCTCTTCATAACAAGAAACTGCATCCATAACTATGCGTTGAATAAGTGAACTTCGTTTCCTATCTGGGTCATTATCCTCCATTAAAGTGCAAGCAGCAGTGACATGACTTGCGATGTCAGACAAAACTTTCAATGTCAAAGTCCGAACATGTTGCTGCTCACAAGCCTCTTGCTGGCTGGCATGCTTTTTGTTCTTCATCCAAATGTTCTTGTTCCAAATCCAACAGGTCTTCATTTGTCAACTCATCAGCATCGGATTCCAGAAGTTGCTCGATGTTAATATCTCGTCATATCTCTTCTGCCAGTCTGAATTTGTTTGCAGCCTTTACATTAATTTACTAATGCAATGGTGTCATCGATATCTTAGCCATCAGAAAAATGATACAACTGAGGACAAAGTTTTTTCCAAACGCTATTCATGCAATGTGGTGAAATCTCCTGCCATGACATTTTTACAAATTGCAAGGCATCCTTGATGTTAAATGTCTTCCAGTAATCTTTCATTGTGATGTTCCGTTCATTTGTTTGCTTTGCCGAATTATTTAAAACTGACCGCAGATAATACGATTTGAAAGCCTATATGACACCCTGATCCATTGGTTTCAAGAGGAATGTGGTATTTGGTGGCAAATATATGATTTTAATGTTTTCAGAATAGTCTTCAATAGTTCTAGGATGGCTGGGGGTATTGTCTAAAATTAATAAGATTTTAAATGGAATGCCTTCTCTCTGGCAATAGTTTTTCAACCCACAGTGCAGGTCCTTCTCAAAGTATTGCTTGAACACTGCACTGATCATCCACCCTTTCCTGTTAGCATACCAGTAGACGGGCAACTCCGATCGTTCATACCCCTTCAAGGCCCTGGGATTTTCAGAACGATAAATCAAGAGAGGCTTCAACTTGCAGTCACCTTGTGCATTGCCTCCCAAGAGAAGTGTTAAGCGGTCTTTAGCAGCTTTAAAACCGTGTGTAGTCTTCTCTTCCACCGAAATGTAGATGCGGTCAGGCATTTTCTTCCAGTATAGGCCGGTTTCGTCGACATTAATAATCTGCTTTGCTGAGTAATCACCGCTTTCAATAATTTTCTGCAATCTGGTGGGAAAACTTCTTGCTGCTGATGCAGCTTCACCACTTGTTTTACCATTTTTAAAGCCAAAACATGCTTTAAACTTGTGTAACCACCCAATACTTGGCATGAAAGTCTTTTTGATCACCTTTTTCAGATACCTTGAGAACTTCATACAGGCTAAAGGCTTTAGTACACACATTGGCTTGGCTAAGAGGACATTTCTTCTTGTGTTGATCATCAAGCCACGTTGCCAACATTCTTTCCATCCTGTCCATTATGTTGGGGCGGGTACAGCAACTTTTCTGGTTCGAAAGGGAGGTTCCAGCTTTCACACTTGCTTTTATTTTTTCTGCACTGTCACGTATTGTTCTACATATACTTTCACTAAGGTTCAAAGCATACTTTATCATGGCGGTACTCTGACTAGCTTCATACCCTTTCACTACTTCAATTTTAACCTCTAAAAAAATAGCCTTCCTTGGTCTCTTCGGACTATCACTTGCTCGTCTTTTAGATGTCATCACTAATAACTTTCCAAAATTGTAACAAACAATTTGTACATGTACATACGTACGCAGCACGGAGGTCAAAATAAACAGAATGGTGGTGGCGTAAGAGCTGGGCGTTGTGGGTAATGTTTGCGTGCGACGGTGGCACAGTTTATACGTATGAGATCTTTTTCACATTTTTCCCCATCTCGCGTTATTTCGAATTCGCGTGAGATCACACTGTATATGTCACATGCAGCTTATATAGCATGTTGTATTAGTTATCAATTCAATATCAGGTTAACGCAAGCGTGAGGTTCTGTTTGTCACATAGTGTTAGGGACTAGGAAGAGAACGGATCAAAACGTTATTGCCAGCTCCGGTTTAACAATTTACTCTGTTAGCATAGCTTAGCTTGTTAAACTAGTAGGTATTCCATTAATGATGATGTACAGTAAAAGCATGAACTCTGCATTAAGTTTTAACTGATAATAGTTATAATAGCAAATTATAAACTTTATTTAAAAACACTAATATGCTGCATTTGATATAAATTCGCAATTTTATCTGAATTCATTGAAAACTATTTCTTTGCAATCAGTTTAAACTCGAGTGCTCATTTGGAACTAACAGTATTAATGATCTGGGGAAAATGGGAACCAGGAAATGGGAGAGCATATAATAAATTTCATACGTTCTGGTGTTTTCGAAACTGATCTCTTCCATTTTATCATTATGCGAATGTGGTACTACATACAAGATTTAATTACCTTCGAAATTAAAGGGATGTTAATATGACAGAACTACGCACATTCGAAACTGAAGAGTTGACAACGGAAGTGTTTCAATAGCAGGCAATATTTCGTTTTGCAAAGTCACGTGTTAACACATTTTTACGAATAATTTTACTTAATTCAAATAACAATCGAAATATATATTCGACTGACCTTGGCAAGCCAACAAACAAAGTAAAGGGGTTAAGTGTGAGGAACTTGTTTGTTAGTCTATTAACATACGTGCCCGCCGAGCTGGGTGGCGTGGGGATAACATTCAAAACTAGATAGTAAATCGCCAGATAGCGGAGGTACTTAGTGACGATGGTACAGAATGACATCAAAATAAGTACATCGGGACCGCCTCGGCTAGATCCACGGGGAAAAAAATATGCTTTAGATATATATCGGTGCATTAATTTATCGAAAAACCATACATATTGTTCGCCGGAAATTTCTTTGCAAAAATGAAACTCTAGTCGGACAACGTCGGCTATTGCAGCGATTGGATTGACCTTAAAATTTGATTTAGGGCTGTAAATGAAAAAAGGATTTGATGCATTCGGTTATGTATATTCAGTTTGCATTGTTAGTTAGTTGTTTTTTTTATTCATTATATGCTATGGGTTATGTAAAATTGTATTTTGCAGCTGACCTTGTCCAAAAACAAGCTCATTGTCTATCTGACCAGTATCACTGATTTTATTTTTATTATGTAAACAACTACTATATAGTTTATATTGCTCTGTGGGTGTAGGTAAAATATTAGGATCATTATCTTGGTCTGAGTGAAGGAGCTTATGTTTAGTGTGTTTATTATTATAATTTTAGTAACATAACTTGTCTAAGTATAGCTTGGATTGTTCTGAAAATGAACCTTTGTTCTACATCCTAGCTATTCGTTAGCATCTTAGTTTATATATATATATATATATATATATATATATATATATATATATATATATATATATATATGATTCATTGGTGGTATAAGATCTTCAGGCAGAATTATTTGTTGTGTTCAGTGTTTGATTTGGACTGAAATTATTTAATTCAAATTATCCTAATCTGGAAATACAAAGTGCTATATAATATTCTTAGAAACAGACATTAACTGGAAATGTAGTGAATTTAAACAAGGGACCCTTAGATTATATTAATGTGAGTCAACTAAAGACTGTTGGAACATCATTACAAATCTGCTTTTAGGTACATCAGTACATTAAAGACTACCGGCCACTACAGGCACATCAAAACCTTGACCGTTGAAAATTGTTTATTCGTTAGGACTTGTGTTAGCAATTCTATGATTATTTGTGTGTGTGTGTGTGTGTGTGTGTGTGTGTGTGCGTGTGTGTGTGATTTAGATTTTTAACGTAGCTTTAACAATTTTTCAGTCATATCGCTGCGATGTCTGCAGTGTGACAGTTTATAGTGATGTCTAGCACTGGGGCATCATACCACAGACATGTGGCATGATGTCCCACCCAGTCACATTATCCTGATACCAGGCCGACCAGTCCTAACATTAACCTTTCAATGCTGAGCGCCAAGCGAGGCAGCTGTTAGTACCATTTTTTAAAAGTCTTTGGTATGACTCGTCCGGGGTTCCAACCCACGACCTCCCGCATCCGAGGCGGACGCTCTAACCACTAGGCCACCGGAGCGGTCTATGATTATTTGGGATTTAATTCGTAATACCGTAAGTTCTTTTTACATTTTTACTTTATATTGTAAGGAAATAAATTATTTGTTGAATTTTATAAAACTTGCTGCTTCTCGTTCTTTTCTGTCACTTATTATTAAACCATACGATCGTAATAAATTCCCAACTTTTCGGCCAATCCTTGTTTTCTAAATTACCGAGGTGGTCCGAATGGGAGCAATCGGCATATATTTGCGTGATCTGCATCTTCGCTAGTCAAGGTTCGGATATGTTAACCCTGTCTGCACCTTGGCGGATCGAGCAGATATTTCTGTGCTTTGGGTCTGTGAATTTCACTGGATGCGGCGCATCTAAACAAAATTAAATTGTTCAATTTGAACACTGTTCATACATGATCGAGGCAAAGGGAGCACACCAACTGAATGGACTCATAAATAAGCACTTTTTCACTGCCGGTCCGTGTTTGTACCAAAACTTTCACTCAAATACACCTGTAATGGCTTATCTTTGGTATGTAGTCATACCATCGATGTTAAACATACAAAGTATCCTTTTGGGGCCCCAAGTGGCCGAGTGGTCTAAAGCGCTCACCGTTAAGGATCACTGCCATCTCACCTCTGTCTGCGTGAGTACGGGCTCGGCCAATGTGGGTATGTGAGAAAGCTTGCCGGTAGCTTCTCGTGGGTCGGTGGTTCTTTCCGGAATTTTCCCGGGTTCTTCCTCCACCATTAATACTGGCCGCCATGTTTAGCCTATCTTGCGCTGAAAAATGGCGTTAAACCCTATAATAACAACAATAACAACAACGTATCCTTTTGAAGTCAATTGCCTCCACCATTTTCAGCCGATGTACAATGCAGCGCTGTTACACGCTGTTGGTTAGCTGGCATTACATACTAGGGGAGGCCACTCACGAAATCCAATAGATATCACTAGGACAAAGCACCATAAGATATCTGCTCGATCAGCCAAGGTGTAGAAGGGTTAACACATCGGAACCTTGGCTAGCGAGGATACCTGATCTGGTGAGTTTCAAAACGATCACTTCCACTCTAACATTATGACTCTATGCAAAAATTATTTTTCTCCGAAATGGAAGAGCTTTACAACGTGCAACAACTATGCACCTCCAAAACTGATGATTTTACAACGAAAGTGTTCCAAATGTGCATTTTTAATGTTATTTTTTTCCGAGGCATATGTTAACACATTTTTACCAAATATTTTACTCAATTCAAATTACAATCAAGAGATACATTAAACTGACCTTGGCAAGCCATCAAAACAAATAAAGCAAAGAGGTCAAGTGTTTAGAACTCTTTTGCAGACTCTTTACATTCATACGTGACGTTGGTCTGGTGGGCATAAGGCTAATATGCAAAATTGTATAGTAAATCGCAAGATAACAAAGACGCTTACTTAACGGCAATGGAGCAACGTGGCATTCGATGTGTGATGGGTAAGACTGACCTCTAAGTTGCAAATTAACAGAACATATACGGGTTTGAAGGACCGTGATTGGCTGATAATGAAAAGTAACATTTTAGGAAATTGTATCTTATTACGCCTTATCATATTTGTTTCTGGAAAAAAAACAAACAACAGAGACTCTGTTCTGTTTATGCAATTTCTGTCTTTAGACAGATTTGTCTTATAATCATTAAATACTTGAAGTTAACACCCGATTCTTCACGTACAGTAGTGGTAACGGGTTTCAAACATATGTAGACTAAAAACAAAAGTTCAGCTGCTTAAATGAATTTCTCCAGACAGAAGAATGCATTAAGGATAGGTCTATACTGAGACACATAATTTTGATCATGGGTGTGGAGAAATTTAAATCTATTGAAATTTTTGGATATGATGGTGTATCTGTATGGGAGCTGACTTCGTATCCTTTCACTAGATCTTGTACAGAAAAATACCTTCCACGGGGAGACAATCTCTTGTCAATAAGGGGGATAACTTATACAATACACAAGTATGGAATAAACAAAAGATATTAAGTATAAATGCAAATTATTAATGGTGGTGTAAAGGGGGAGAAAGGTATAAAAGACGAAGATAGATAGTGATATATTCTGATCACATTTTTGGATATACATCATAAAATAGGAAGAACAATTATAACATATAATTATTATAAATCTATATGGGAACATGTTGATTCAAATATCAATTATGTGCGCAATTTAATAACTACCTAAATTTGTATGTATTAATCTTTTGAGATACTTATTGCATATTGTTTTCTTATTGCAACAAAATGTTGACAATCGAAAAGTTGTGACATTCATCACCATTATGTTGTGAGGCACATAATACGGATTTATTCAAATTTTGTCACGTTCCATTTTCAATGAGAAACCAAAGAATCGTTGTGCGGAAATTTATTAAATTATTTTGTTCTTTTCTGTCAAACAGTTCAAAATAAAAGTATCAATCTATGGTTTGATGTTATAACGCTATTACGTCATGACTCAAAATTTTCTTACAACCGTTAACTGATTATTGATAAGTGACACGCATTTACTTTGTGTATTCGTGTATTAGATCAAAATGGGGTTGTCTCAGTGTAAAGTTATAAGTTTTAATAATAACTACCGAGTATGTCTGGTCAAATGATCCGGAACGATTCTCTTGTCAGCTCTTTTCTGTTCAGACATTATAACACTCGGGAAGTAGGACACGTCAGCTTGCATGATCTTCCGTCAAATATTAACTACATGAGTCGTTTTTGAAATTTTGCCAGCAGTATTTTCATTGTTTCTTACATTGAGTTATTTATATTTAAATTATTAAGAAATACCTCCAATCAATTGACCACTATTCAGAATTTTACCAGAAAGCCTAAATATAAAATTTATACAATGACAATTTATGTTTTATTTCTAACGGCTATTCCTTACTGAGATAGACCAAATGCGTATGGAATAAACTAAATTGCATTTATTTTTACCGTTATTTTGGGAATAATTAGAGAGATTAAATAGTCTCGTGCCTATAAGTTAATTATTGCTGGTGCGAACAAAGGCTACAAAAGCAGATAAATATATATTTTTTAATGAAATGAAACGAATTCATTGGACCTTCTAAAGCCCATGGATGGCCATCATGGTCAGCTCCAATTCAATCTAATTAAGGTTTTCTCGCATCAAGTAGAAGGTCTGGGGGACCCCCACCCACCCCAAAAAGAACAAAAGACACACAAACACACACAAGACAGCATATAAAGAAACAGAGAGAGAGAGAGAGAGAGAAAGCGAGAAAGAGAGAGAGAGACAACATAAAAAAACGAGAGAAAAAAGCCAAAAGTATATGTACTGTGTGTGAATAGTTACAAATTAAATAGTGTAACCATATACCCAGCCA